>PVKS010008211.1:0-69379 GCA_004027875.1 Aplodontia rufa
AGCTGAGGGCATTCAGGGCTGTTATGTTGTCCTGTGATGGACCCACAGAAGTCAACTTCCCCCAAGGAAAGCGCAAAGAAGAAGGCTGGCCAGTGGATCCAGGGAGGCAAAGGGAAAATGCCCACATATATATACACCATGAACTAGCAAGGTTTAACTAACTACTGTCTACACCGGGGGTCTGCAAAGTAGGGCCCATGGACCGAAGCCGGCTTGCAGCCTGTCTTAGAAAGCGATGTTTATTAGAACACAGCCATTCCTATTTATTTACCATTTACTCCCATCCGTGGCTGTTTGTGTTCTCCAATGATGATTTCAACAGAGACTGTATAGTTTCCAAATTTGATCCTTCATTAAAACCTTTTGTCAACACTTTCCCTCCACCCAATAAAAAAGTAGACCTTCACTTCCAAGGAAAAGTTATACAGAAATAGCAACACACTCTAGGGATGCCCTCATTTCTTGCTCTTTGGCATCATTCACTTTCAGTCTTAATTTTTCTGTACACACACACACACAAACTAGCTTTAGATAGAAAGTTATACTTTCTTTTTTATTTTTTTGAGAGAGAGAGAAGTGAAAGAAAAAGGACAGAGAGAATCAACTTTTATTCATTTTTTCATTTGGCCTTTGCGTCTCTGACACTCAGTTGTGTATGTGGTGCTGCGGTAGAACTCGGGTATTCCCACATGCCAGGCAAGCACTCCAACCACTGAGTCACCTCTCCAGCCCCCAAATTATCTATAGTAGGAAAGTCTCTACCAACTTGAAAATAATAAAAGTAACCAGTAAATAATCTAGGGTAGCATATTTATGCTGTTTTTCTTAATTTAGCTGGTTCTTAGGATTTTTAAAAATATATAGAATAGTGATTTTATTTTTCTGCTTTTATAATTATTTATTTGTGGTGCTAAGGATTGAACTCAGAGGATCCTTATCAGTGAGCTAAATATCCAGCCCCTTTTGTTTTCATTCTAAATCAGAGTCTTGCTAAGTTTCTGAAGCTAGACTTGAACTTGTAAAGGCTGGCCTAGATACCAGTGATCCTCCTGCCTCAGCTTCTTGAGTAGCTAGGATTATATACATGTGCCACCAAATAGCCAGATTCTTGCACATAATTATGTAAGTACACCTCACTCATGGCAAACATGACTTTTGACTCTGTATTAATATTAAAACATCCCTTCATTATTTTCATTTGATGTTATTTTAATTTCTATGTATTCATGAATGCTTTATAAATGTTTGCTGCAAATGGAAGAGAAAGATCTAAAAGACAATAATTGACTATTTCCTGTTCTCCAATTGATGTTTGAAACAGGAGAAAAGGGGACAGAGAGGTGGAAAGAGGGAAAGATGGAGAAATGGAGGGAGGGAGGAAGGGAAAAAAGGATGAAAGGAGGGAGGAAGAGAGAGAATTGGTTATATAAATGCAGGTTGAAAGAAATGTTAAAGATTTGCACTTCATGGATCATATTAATGCCCTCATGAGTTTCCTTTCCAAGTGATTTTGTCCTTTTGTTTTTTAATGAGTTCGTACTGAAGCTCTCGGATGCTGCTCCTGTAGATGGAGGCCTGCACCCTTCCTGGTTTGTGCTGTTCTCCATTTCCACCACACTGGAAACAAGGTTTATCATTTGATGTGGTAGAATAAACAAAAGACTAAACTTGAAGTTGTGAAGCCTGTCACATGTCCATTCCAGAAGTTGCTGGTAGGAAGAGTGAAGATGTGAGAGCAAGGAGGCAGAGTGCAAGTGCATGTGCAGCCACGAGAAGACACTGTGTCCTCAAAGTGTGCTTGCAAATAGCATTCTTCTAAGTTACATATGGAAAATGACCTGTCACTAAACGTAAACAAAAAGCACAAATAACAGCTGAATACTGTGTATATGTCTGTGTGTCATAAATTTCTATAGAGATAGATAGAAAAAAAGAAGAGCAAATAGACGAAAAAGAAAGTTTAGAGAAAATGAAATACAAGTAAAATTTAAATACTGAGGAAATCCTCATTTTTCCTTTCAATACAGGGAACCTGAAATATGACGTAACAGTGTTCATCTTTTCCACCGATGTACTTTGATTGTAAGCACTGTTGGGAAGGTAAGGAGGTAAGGCACTAGGCATTATCATCATCATCATCATCATCATTATTATTATTATTAGTAGTAGTAGTAGTAGTACTAGGGATTGAACTCAGATGCACTTAACCACGGAGCCACATTCCGAGGCTGTATTTTTATTTTTATTTTGAGACAGGGTCTTGTTAAGTTGCTGAGGCTAGCTTTGAGCTTGTGATCTTCCTGCCTCTGCCTCCTGAGATGTGGGGATTACAGCAAGGGCCACTGTACCCAGTGGGATCAGGCATTCTAATACATTAATGTGTGGATGTAAATGGGCACATCCTTTATGGAGAAAAATCAGATGTTTGTTTTTGTATTGAAAAGGACACAATTTAACACCATGACATGTCTACTTCTGGAAATTTCACTATGCTTCAGTATGTGAGAAATGACATACATAAAATAATGAGCAACATATATATTGTTGTATTATCATAGCAAAAATTAAAAATTAACATCATTTGATAGGCGCTGGAAGGTTAAGATACTAGGATACAATGAACAAATGCATTAGTCAGTATATAGATTCACAATCCATTTCTAGAATATAAAAAAAAAAAACACCCACAAAAATTCAACAAATGGGCTGGGGAGGTGGCTCAGTAGTAGTATGTTTGTCTGGCATGTGAGGACCCGAGTTCAAATTCCAAGCACTACATATACAACTAAATAAAGGAAAAAAACAAAAACCAGATGAAAAATAAAATTAACTTTCTCTCTCTCTCTCTCAAAAAAAAGGGGCTGGAGCGGTGGCTTGGTGGTTGCGGCGCTTGCCTGTCATGCACGAGTACATAGGTTCAAACCCCAGCATCCACAAACAAAGCCAAGCGTTGGAGCAACGAAAGCCATGTGAAAAACTCAATAAAAATTGATTTTCTCTCTCTCTCTCTCTCACTGTCCTTCTCTCTTAAAAAAATTTAAAAAAAAATCCAACAAACCAAAATAGGGAAGGAGAGGGGTCTCAATATGCATTCTCCTTTTTAAGGTCACCTAACCCTTGCCCCAGTATGAGTTATGAAGAATACAAAGAATGAAAAATAATCCAATAGCTATACATTTTTCAATTGTGTTTTTAAGAGGGAAAGAGAGACCAAGAAAGAACAAATCAATTTTATTTATTTTTTCATCTATCCTTTATTGTTTCTCTGACACTTCATTTTGTATGCGGTGCTGGGGTTTGAACCTGGATCTTCACATATGCCAGGTGAGCACTCAAGCCACTGTGCCACCGCTCAAGCCTAAACTGAGATGATTTCGAAGATGTTTGTCATAAAATCCTGCAAGGAGCCAGTGAACAAGGAATATTGGGTGATGTGATCCTTAGTGGTCAACCCCCACCCAGAGACATCCATGAGCAGAGGGGTGGAGGCTGGATAATAAAGGTAGCAAGGTAAGTGAAAAAAAAAATCACCTTATGACAGAACATGCCTTTTACAATGCTATTGCTATGAAAATCAAATATGGCAAAATGCTTTAATAAACACAATGTGTCATATGCCTGAAAGGCCTACTTATTAGCCTGTTGGATTGATTCTTGTCTCAAGGTCCTTGATGATTACATGTGAGATTCATTCTCCTTTATCAAATTAAATGATAGGCAACAAACCTTAAAATATTTGGGAAGAGGACAAAGAGTTGAGAAATTCCAGTAAGATCTCTCCACAACAGTTATCTAAGACCTGCCAATCATCTTCCTTGTTAGCAGGTTCCTTTAAAAAAAATCTGAGCTTCAACAACTCTGACCCCAACTCAGAAAGCATGAAACAAAAGGTCACAAAAATAAAGCAGTAAACAGTGTGCTGCCTCATTGCTTCTTTGGATTTAGACTCTCTTGGACAGATAGCTACTTTGCTTTTAAACCCTGATCAAATCCTGTGTGGGAACTTTCTCTGATGCTGTGTTTACCATGAGGCATGTTTTGACCTTCCCCATGACTGGCAGTCACTTCTTAATTTCCCAGCCCTTTCATCTGTATCTCTTGTGTGCCACGTCTCACCTTTGATCCCCACAACGTTGTAGGTAGAGCTTGTAGATCCATTGCAAAGTGGAAGTCAGCCTGACCCATTCATCATTGCGAGTAACCTTCCAAGTACCTTCAAAGAGCAGGGGTGCAGTAGATGTTGAGGTCACCTCAAGGTTCACATGCAGACATCCCAATCCCTGGTACCTCCGAGTGTGACTATATGTGGAGATTGGTCTTTAAGTTAAAATTGTGTCATTACAGTGGGCCTTAGTTCAATATGACTCTTATAATTATAAGATGAAGAGGTACAGGCACAGATGAGTCCCTAAACACATGCTCCCAGAGAAAGAGAGAGATCACAGGAATACATGGCAAGAAGGGGCTACTGCAAGCCAACAACAAAGGAGCCAGGGAAACCCACCCTGCAGACACACCTTGATCTCAGAGTTCTAGCTTCCAGAATGGTGAGGAATAAATTTCTGTTGTATAAGTCACTCAGCCTCTGGTACTTTGTTTACAGCAGCCCTTACAGTTGAAGGCAGTAGGTATTCAAATAATTTTTCTACCAAGGTAGCTCAGCTGCCAGCATTAATACATGCATAAACTTCTTTTTTTAAAGTATTAAATTTTTTTTATATTTTTTAATTAGATGAACATGAACTTAAAATTCAGGGAGAATCATTATCAAACAATCAAGACCAAATGTATATTTACATAGTTAGCCAAGGCTGATGCCATGTCATGGTTGCCCACCTTGGGTTCCCCATGGTTCTATGTTTCCCCCAAAAGAACCCCTTTGTTAAATGGACTTCTCTAAACTTGGTGGAATTAAATCCATTTAACTCCTAGAAAATCTATATCTGAATCAACCAGTTGGGCCTGGACAGTATTCTTGTCTTTGAAGAGTAAGTTAATAGAAGTCCCTCCCAACTGACATTCAGTAAAGGCAGAAGTGTTAAGGATTTAAGAGTTCCTATCCATTATCAAATATCAGTTCTACTTCTTACAGTTGGATTGACATCAATCAAGTTATCTAATTTTCCACAAGGTAGCTTTCTTATCTGTGAAATGGGTACAGTAACAGTTTCCAATGACATGCAACTGCTGTGGGACTTAAATGGATCAGTCCATGAGAAGTGTGGAAAATTGTGCAAACACAGAGAACACTCAAACTTTTTTTTTTAAATAAAGATCTTCTGTACTAAAGGTAATTATCAACTAGTGTGATTGTTACAACATTCACAAAAAGAGCAAATAAGTCTGCATCCACCTTAGATGATCCTATAATTAACAATCGCTGGCTCTTATTCTAACTTCCATTCTCAGCATCAGGGGGGGAGAAAATTCTGTGTGACATGTGGCACAGGTATCAGTTTTAAATTGACACATAAGGTAAGTCACCAATGCAGTAGGATATGGCTGCAGGAAGAATGAGGAGGACTCTGGGTCATTTGTAGAGAAACATTGACTAACATCTGCAAGTGTTATGATAAATCACAGCTGCAAGGCAGACAGCTGGATGGACTGGCACTGGGGGGTTAGTCTGGGACTCAAGATAGAGTCTATTCCCAGAATCCAGAGCAGGCAGGACTCAGGCCACTCTATGAAGAGCTGATATTATCATTCATTTTCTATGGTGATTTTGCTTTTTCAGAAAAGAGCTGGGTGGTTGGGAAATAAGATCAGCAAGAACCTAGAAGCTGGCTCCTCCTAGAATTTACACAAGTGGGCTTCCCTTTTGCTTTTCAGGCATGGAGGGAAAGGAAGACTATCACTAATAGTTAGAACCTGATCTCTACAGGGGAAAAACAACAGATTATCTGAGTAAAAAAAAAACAAAACAAAAAACAACCCCAACATTATCCGTTCCTTAGTCTCTGATTCTGTAAAACAGGAACAATTATTGTATTTCTAAAATAATAAATATTCGGACACTGAGATCGACAATGCATAGTCATTATACTCGATGCTTCTCTTTCTCCAAAACTGTCAGCATCCACTCAGTTCTAGTTTTTCTTATGGAGTAGGAAATGACTTCAGAACCATGACTTTGATTTATTGAGCCCCTTTATGTGCCAGGTGCTTTAATTTTCATCACAACCATTCAGTATTCTCCATGGTTTATAGGTGTCTCAGAAAAGAGACTAATGTGCCCAAGCTATCACGGTTGGTGAACTGTGAAGCTGGTGACAGTCACCCACCTTCCACTCTGCCCTGCCATATCAATTGTTTGCATGAAAGTTGCACATGTTCAATTTTTTAATCTATTGATTCATGAAGAACTTGTTTCCTGGACAAAGCAGGTGCCAGAAGTCTCCACCTTCAGTGCTGAGATGCACCCTGGATTCCTCCCACAGCGGAGACACACGTGAAAGGCAGAGCCAAGTTTCTCCCTTCTGATCAGAGTAGCTGACTTACTGCTATCAGATCTGTTTCTCCCTGCAATAAAAATACCTGGCAGTGTGTCTGCTTTGTGTCTCCAGGCAGGAGTGGTGACAGCAGCAGCATTGCTTATTTTGCTTGTTTCTCCCACCTTGCCTCCGACAGGGAATGTGGTCAAGATTTTCATACTTACAGAGGTCTATCATAACAGAGAAAATGGAAAGGTAGGGTGGAGTATGAACGAGAAGATGTTGCTGGACTGACCAGAAATTCTCCAAACCTTTCTGAAAACGGCACCCTCGTTCAGGACCTTCAGCTGATGAAGGACATACGGAGTTGCCAAGAAAAGACCAAAGTCTGCAGCCCTACCCATATCTCCGCTTTCCTTTCACCCCCAGCTGTAGGTGGCATTGCTAATGCCCCATACTGCAATCTTCTCCAGGGACAAGTCTTAGGGCAACTGGATCTGTCCTGACCACTCCCTCTCTCCCCACCTGGAGCATCCCTGAGCCCATCCTGTCTAGTGCTCCCTCATCCCAAGGTAGGACAGACTCCATGATATGGTTTACCCTCCTGAGCTCCTCATGGGATCAGGAAGAGGCTAGATTTCACCTGAAACTACTTTTTTTTTTTTTTGGACTAGAAAATTCTCCCCTCCTGTGTCCCATTTGGCCCATATTTCTCCCAGAAGTGCTACCTCAATAAGTCACTTGGACCTGAATCCCTATCTTGGTCTTTGCTTCCCAGGAACCTGGCCCAATATAGGGCCTAAGGTATTGAAACAGGATAGATGACAGATTGGCAGAGTAAACACACAAAGACCATAGAGCAGGGACCCACAAGAGAAGCAGAGTGCTCTCTTGGGAGCTCCCATGGCAGGCCTCCTCCAGCATATTTTTGTGGTGCCCTGGCTACATATGTATTAAGCATGACAAGTGCAGATTGGAGTGACAGTGAAGCAGAAGAGGAGACTAGAATCTGCTTTAGAATTTCCGAATTCTCTAAAGAATACCCCCTTCCCCTGACTCTACTTATTCTATAACATCTCTAATCCTTTCAGCAAGTGTCCCACACATCCATGTCCCTGCAGTGCCTGAACTGATGGACTGCAGGTCTCAACTCAAGGTCAATCAAATCTGGACCTGGAATTCTGATCAACTTTCCAGTCTCCCAGAGGCGAGCATGATAGACTTGAGATCGGCAATACTGAAGCATTTGGTCCAGTAGAGGAAGCAAAGAAGTGAAAAAAAAAAAGTGAAATGCAAAGGGGTTTGTGTTGCAATTAGGGCCTGAGTGTGTTATGGGAACTCAGAAGAATGGCGAAATTTTTAGATTTGGTTTGGGGTTGGGACAGGGAAGGAAAGCTTACCTAGACATTGACCCTGAAGCCAAGACCGATGGATAAGCTGAAGCACCTGAGGAGAGAGAGAGAGAGAGAGAGGGAGAGAGAGAGAGAAAGAGGGTGGGAGAGAGAGAGATTGAGAGGAGCTTTAGCATCAAGAGGAGAGGACAGCTTTTGCAAAATTAGGAAGCAACAGAACATCTGGGGATTTCTCAGAGGTAAAGGAAGTTGAGAATGATTTGAGTAGAGAGGCAGAGAGGCAGAGGTCAGGCTGGGCAGATGCATGGGTCATTTTGAAAGCCATGTTAAGGAAGTTGGGTTTTACCCTATGAGCAATGGTGGCCATTAATAAGTTCTCAGCATGAATAATACATATTAATACATGTATTTTAGATAGATCACTGTTGCTTTTTCATGGAAGGAAGATAGATGTAGAGTAATTATATATAGAATGAGAAGGGGTCTGGACTAGAGACGGCATAGAGATGAAGAGATTTTTAGAAAGTCAAGTAAATGGGCCTTTGCACTTTTGTAATGAAGCAGAGGAAAGGGGGCAAGGGAAACTGAGAAGCCAAGGGTGGCTCTGAGGTTCTCAGTTTGCTTGTGAGGCCATTTACCAGAATAGGAAACAACAAGGAAGGTATGATTCAAGGAAAAACAAGCTGAATCCATTTTTAGAACACCATGATTGTGAGGTGTTTGGAGAATGTCCCAAAGAGGACTGAGAGAATTTGGGATGCATATCTGACTGTGGGAGTCCCTGAGGCAGAGAGCATAGCTGGTGTGTGGGTTTGGATATTCAGGGAGAATGTGTAGAACAAAAAGATAAAGGAGCTTTGAACAGGTGCCTGAGCTGTTACAAGACCTCCACAAAAACATCTGGACCAGATCTCTCCAGGCCTGGCAGCAGTGATGGGTAAGAAAATTGCAGCAATGATGATATTAGCAGTAGTTATTGAATTTTTCCTATTATCCAGGTTCCATATGATATATATTTTCTCTCACTTAAACCTCAAACAATCCCTTGAAGTGTGAGTTATTAGTCTTACTTTATAGGTGAGGAATACAGGCTCAGAGAATTTGAGTAAGTTCCTGGAGTTCCCAGGGTTAGGAAGGAGCAGGGTCCTCAGGAAGATCTGTGTCTTTTCTCCATTCAGGGCTGTCAAACAGTGTTTCCAATGGAGGTCTGAAAGACCACGCCAAGATCTGCTCAACCTCCACATAAATTAACTTAGTTCCACTGTTCTGAAGAGTAGATTTAAGCACAATCTAATACTTTAAAAAATATCAGTGAGCAATTCCTGCAGATAGTATCTGTTAATCTGAATATTTTCCCATGTATGCGATTCTATTTCCTCATGAGTATAAGGAACCAGAGATTTACACATTACAAATCCTAAAAAAGAAGTGCATAGAGGGCACCTAAGAAAATCTAATCAAAACTTTTTGGTCTTCAATGGAGAAAGTTCAGAGCCCAAAACTGCTTAAAGCGCAAAATATTTGGCAGAGTTTCTTGGTACTCTTTTCACTTCTATTGCATTTTTTTTCCTGTTTCCCAGGGCAGATCTATACTTCTTGTGTCCAAATCTAGTCCCTTAGTGGAAATGAGAAGCCATAAGCCAAGTCAGAGGGGAGCCATGGTCTGACTCAATCCAATTCTGGGTGTTGTCTTCCTTAGACCCACCATGCACACCCGGGTACAGGGTACAGGGATAGATTGATTTTATGCCTTACAGCCCACGTGGCTGGGGACACCACATGCTCTGGCTTCCTTTCCCATGTTCTTTGGGGGCCATTTGATTTAATCTCTATTCCTCTTGTGAGCTGCTTGCACTTCTGTGTAAGACAGATCTATTTGGAATCAGCTGCATCTGCCAGTTACAGGAACCCTCCAGGACACGTCTCTGTTGGAGAGCCATCTGAGGCTGACCTTAAGCCATCATTGTGCAGTCTCCTGTCAACTTTCAACAGGCATTGCCAAGAGCAAAATACACGGTGCAGCCTGGAAAGCCCACTTTTGCAGTCCCTCCCGGTTTCCCCTCTGACCTTGGAGAGGAGCAGTTTCCACTGGCAGCGTGGGAACACAGGACATAATGCCTTCCAGGCACCAGCTCTTCCTGAATTTAAGTTCCAGGTAATTTCACAAAGTTGGGGAGGAAAGGAAGGAAAAGGAGGAAGGAAATGAAGATTTACTGCTTCTACTGTGGGTCAGCAGTGGGGCACCTGCTTTGTATAAATAACCTCTTTGAGTTCTGACAAGATGCACATGAAATGGACATGACTAAACTCTTTTTTTTTTTTCAGATGAGAAAGCAGAGGTTCAGAGAAATAAAGTAATTCGCTTTTTTTTTTTTTCTCGAAATTGCACAGTACCCTGCCCTTCTCATTCTTTCTTCATCAGAGTGGCTTCCTGCATTTAGGGCAGTCTCTATTCTCTTGTATTTATGGGGCTTTAGAGTTTGCAGACCACCACCGTTTTCAATAGTGTCAAGTGATATTATTCACAATTTGTAGACATGGATGCAAAGGCTCATAGAGGTTAATCTCATTAAAGAACATCTGATTTATGAATGAGGCAGCCAGAATTAGAAATTAGATCTTCTAACAGTTTTGGAGCACTCAGTATACAGGGAAAACTCTTCAGGAATAAAATATTCTTTCAGTTGTTCTTGGTAGCTGATTTGACTGAAGAGGTCTTATTCCTCTATATGCTGAACAGTGATGGTGATAAACACTGACCAAGCACTTACATTCCAGTGGCTTGGATGTGTGCTGTGAGTATCTACTTTCCACAGTTAGCTGGCGAGGCCAAGACCTTCCTTATCCCCATTTGACGAAGGAAGAAACTGAGCCCTGAGGAGCATATAGAGAGTTTCTGCAAGGTCATGCAGATATTCAGGGACAGAGCAGAACCTTGAACGCAGGGAGTGCATGCCAGACCCTGCAATCCCACACTGTGTCCTGGATAGTGTCTCCACTGCTCTGTGGTGGCTGTACCTGCTCCCCTCTCCTACTCTGCGGTCTTTGTCCCCTCAACCAACCCTGATGTTGAAAGCACATTATTTCATTGTACTTAGTTATTAGTATCTCTCTTCTTTTGGACTGTGTGTTCCTTGAGGACATGAACCACATCTTACTTATGTTTTGAACTGCAACTATTTGGCCTGGTGCCTAACATAAGAAATGTTGCTGTCACTGAGAAGCGGGTGACAGCCTCAGGCCTCTCTAGCGGAAAGTCAAGGTCTCAAGGGTCAAGGCTGTAATGATAGAGCTGTCCAGGTTGTGCGTTCCTTGTCCTGAACAAAGCGATCCTGCTGTGACAGCCTCTCTCGTCGTCTTCACTTCTGTTTTTGTTGTTTTGTTTTTTGGTTGTTTTCCAGGGGCATTAGGAAATGTGGGTTATCGTCTCATTTTGTCACAATCCTTTGGGGTCATTCATGGGTATCCTTTGGGAAAGTCACATGTGGGTGCTGGGCATGTTCTGTCTTTGTGTGCATACACATGACTGTTCACACACGTGAAAATTTCAAGGCATGCTTTATTCACTGTGCTGTGTACAATGTTATGCTTCAATAGAAAATAAAAATTGAACGAAAACTTACAACCTAAAAAGCCAAGGTATTTATAGGAAAATAAGAAGAGACAGCGGTGTGGCAGGATAGGAGTTCACAACTGCCTCAGTTATTGCCAGCTGGGCAGGAAGACAGCCTCTACCATCTGCCTCAAACCACCTCACAAAAAGCTGAATGATGTAAAATTGTGGAGAAGTTTTTTGTTTCTCCTTGTCTGCTTTGCTGCCACACACTCCAGGAATTTAACGAAGCACACTCTTCTCAGATCTGGCTCCCCTCCTGACCACCCTGCTTTCAAAACAGCAAGGAAAGAGAAAAATGCCCATGAAGTTTGAATTGCGTTTGTTAGGGATATAAGCTTGTCTTCCTATTGTTTATCCTGGGAACTATCTTACATTAAAAAGATTACATAGGACATAGGAAGTCTTTTTCCTTTTTTGAAATCGTTTGGGAAAGTCATAACCCTCCCAGGTGCAGCGCAGGTTTGTGACTGAGGAGGTGCATGGGGAAGCTGAGTTGTGGAAGGGTGTGCAATTCTGGCCTGGGAAAGGCTATTCTCCTGGCTCGTGTAAGCTGCAACCAGAGAGCAATACCTCTGAGATAAGAAGGTGCACTCTGTTGTCCTGCCCATACACCTCACTGGCTTCTCAAGGATGCTAAAATCTTCCCACATTAGATTAGAGTTAGCCTTTGTGAGTCTCTAGTTACATGTGTCTTTAAGACACTCTGGGACTCCGAAGTGCTTCAGGTACTGAGAAAGATATTTTGCAACGTTAAAGTGAACAGAGGATGGAACGGAAGTAGGCAGCATGGATATCTACTGTGCTCTGTCCCTGACACGTCCCTCACCAGGCCTCCTTCATTCTGCAGACACTGTGGACCTCACTGGACAGGAGCATTTTTACTCACTTTGTTATTTCCATGCGCTTTAAATAAGGGGAAGGGACACACTTGCCATTACTCAGACTCATCTTCTTTTAAAATATATATATATATATATATATAGAAAGAATTTTTTTTTCTGTGCGTGGTGTTGGGGTTGGAACACAGGGTCTCAGGGCCATCTACACCCTAGACAAGCACTCTGCCACTGAGTTACACCCCATCCTCATTCTCTCCTTCCATGATCCAGTGCATTACTGAGTGAATGTGATGGAGAAAGGCCACCAAGATGTGCCTCCCAAGAGTGTGATTCTCACTTCCCACTGTAGCTACAATGAAAACTCCTCCACCCTTCTTTCATTCTGAGCCCTAAAAAAATTTCCTGTTATTTACAAACCTATAAAGACCAAAGAAAGGGTCATAGGGCAACAGAAGTTTCCTTTGAGTTTTTTTTTTTCACCATACTGTGAAGAATGTAAAAAATTTTCCAAGATAAGAAGAGGGAAAAAGAGACAAATTATAAGATATATTTGATACGCATTCACTCCAAATCCTGCTGGGAGCTACCCCTTTTATCACTCCTAAAAAAATTTTTTTAGTCCTTTCTTTTATTTTCTCAAATCCCAGCAGTAGTTTAAATTCCCTAGAATCTCATCAAGTTTATTCTGAAAATGCTGAGCTCTGCACAGAGAGTTGGGACAAAGAAATGTAATTAAAGGCTTTTCATTAATTTTTATATCATCATGTCCTCATTTGACATATTGCTCTGGACAAACACAGAAATCGGCAATCAGCAATTAGTTTTTTGTTTTTCTTTTTTTCTGATAGAGATAACATGGGAACAGGAACTCACAGGGGAGCAAACTTGAAGAGTATCTTGTCCTGTGGTCAGAGGGGAGAGAGGCAACGCAGGACCTTCACAGGGTGCCCCTGTCTGTGCGCAGGGCTATGAATGACCCAGTTCTGCTGCGGGACAGCCACACGGGTTCTCGCCACACTGTTCTGCTTCCAGCCCAGATACACTCCGTGTGTTTCTTGGCTTCCCCGTGCGGATGAGGTACCAGCGTCCAAGTGAACTGAGGGCGTAGTTTTAAAAGCAGACACGGGGTGGTGGCTGAGCCCACAGGAAATGAAGAAAGCCCGATCCCGGATCGGCCAAACCGAGGCCTGAAATCAGGACACTTGCTCCGGAGGACAAGAGCTACTTTGTGAAAATACCCAATGTATCCGCAGTACGGAAGGCTCTGTGCTTAAGCAAAGCCAAGTCTCAGGACTCATTTTTCCATAAACACGCCTCGGCCACCGACACAGAACTCTCTCCAGGCTCGCGATGACTTCATGCGCTGGGCATGCCAGTGCGCCCGGACGCAGGGTTTGCTCAGCCCGTGTCACGGGGAAACTGAGCTTTCCCTTTGACTTGGTATTAGCAGAAAGGTCGCTTACCAAAGGTAGCCTCTCTGGAATTTTCCTCTTTGGACCCCGAGTCCATTTTTGCGGTGACGGTCCTTTAATCACTTCCTTCCTGACACAGACGCAGGTGCTGTCTTCCTGAGGAATTCAGACCTCCAATTCCTTCTCCTGTAGTGAGTCTTTTCCTTCCTTCCTTCCTTCCTTCCTTCCTTCCTTCCTTCCTCCCTTCTTTCCTTCCATCCATCTTTCCCCCCTTTCTTTTCTCTTTCTTTCTTTTCCTTCCTTCTTTCCTTTCTTCATTCCTTTCCCTTCCTTTTCTTTTATCTCCCTCCTTCTTTATTTCCTCCTCCCTTCTTCTCCCTTCCCTTTTTCTCCTTTCCCCTGATAAAGATGGATGCTGTCCATTCAATCTCTCAAACGCTTCCATGGCCTGATATCTTTGCAACTTCTTATTTCAAAAAAGGAAAAAGACTTCCTATGTCCCCTGTAATCTTTTTAATGTAAGATAGTTCCCAGGATAAACAATAGGAAAACAAGCTTTTATCCCTAACAAACGCAATTCAAACTTCATGGGCATTTTTCTCTTTCCTTGCTGTTTTGAAAGTAGGGTGGTCAGGAGGGGAGCCAGATCTGAGAAGAGTGTGCTTCGTTAAATTCCTGGAGTGTGTTTCGTTAAATTCCTGGAGTGTGTGGCAGCAAAGCAGACAAGGAGAAACAAAAAACTTCTCCACAATTTTATATTATTCAGCTTTTTGTGGGGTGGTTTGAGGCCGATGGTAGATGGCAATAACGGAGGCAGTTGTGAACTCCTATCCTGCCACACTGCTGTCTCTTATTTTCCTATAAATACCTTGGCTTTTTAGGTTGTAAGTTTTCGTTCAATTTTGATTTTCTATTGAAGCATAACATTGTACACAGCACAGTGAATAAAGCATGCCTTGAAATTTTCATGTGTGTGAACAGTCATGTGTATGCACACAAAGACAGAACATGCCCAGCACCCACAGGTTTCCTTGGGTCACTTCACAGTCCCAGAATTTATGAGCATCATTTTGCTCCTTACTGTCCTTGTATCACTCGCTCAGTATGGAGTCCCTCAGCTCAGGTTTCTTTCATTCAACATCACACCTGTGAGATTCATCCCTTCTGCAGCAGGAGCTTTTCATTTGACCTCTGGGTAGTAGTTCTGGTTTATAAATGCACATAACAGATCCATCTATTCCCCTGTTAACGGGCAATTGGGAATGCCCTGACTTTTGATGGTTAAGAAGTTATTCACCATAGCCACAGGATATCTGATATCATCAAAGAGTGGGACAAAAAGAATGGGGCCTTTCAAACTTGATGCCAGGGTTCAAATAACCATGGAATCTCCCATATATTAGCTTTGGGTCCTCGGGCACATTATTTAATAAAGCTGAGCTTGTCTTTAATATTCCTTATGAGTGATACATGGGACACCATATATTCATTTATACCTTAATGCTTTGCCCAAAGAGGAAACACAATAAAATGTTACTATGATCATTAATTTTTATCATTAAAAGCAAATTAGTTACTAATATGATATAGGCAAAAAAAAACCCCACCTTTATATTTGATGCCTCATCATGTCATTAGAAAATGACAATCATGTCACTAGGAAGCCCTTTAAATTTATCTTGGGAGGATAAATTTAATATTTGGTATTACAAAAAAATAATACCAAAATAGGCATCTGAGAATTGGTTCTAAGGATAAGGGTTCCAAAGAGTCATTGTTCTCAGACATATACGAATTATTCAATGTTCAGCCAACTAATGACTTTGAAGCAATTGCAAAATTTCAGGCACAGTTTTAGAAATAAATCAGACAGCTTATTTTCATGATTGTTAGGTAAGACTCACAGAGATAAAAGCAAATGCCAAGGTCCTCAGGCATATTGAGAAATAGCTAGGAGTATAGGGAATTGGGGTGCTGGGGAGGAGGGGAAGTGATATTGGTTGAAGCTAGAGCAGCCTGGACCAAATCCCACGGATCTGATTCACTTCCTCTTAGTTTCATAAGTCTCCAAATGTGCCCTGTGGGCTGCAGAGCGTTAAGGAGCTTCGCCAACATCACACAGAACCAGAATCGAGAAAGAAGCCAATTTTTCTATTGCTGTGTTTTCCATATTACTTAACTGTAACTAATACATCTCAACTCCGTTACCAAGGCTTCAGTATGATTTAATTAATACATATGAATTTAATTCAGCTAAAGGGAAAAATTAGAAAATAGGCAATAAAATGCAGCTATCATTATAATTAAGAAATTCTATTACTTATAGGTGTGAATCTGTGGAAGCAGGTGCCATACCCTGTTTGAGGATAACTATGATGGTTATTAAGCTACATACATCCTGGTGACAAAGAACATATGGTGACATGAGGCTGTGAGACTGAGCAGTGCTGAGGATGGGGATCTGACAGTTCTCATGTGGGGCTGTAGGAGGCTGGGGTGAGTAGGGTTTATCTTTGCAAGGTCATTAAGGGCATTGATTCCGGGTGAACACAGCAGGCAATGTCCCCGCTGTATCACCTACACCAGGTGAATGACCTGGACAAGTTACCTTACGTTACACAGCAATCTCCTTACCTGTAAAATGAGGACAACAATAGCCATTTCCTGGTCCTCCTCACTGTCACAACTTTCCTCCTTAACCCGTTAAGCACAGACCGCTCCCCAAATGAGAGGAGCAGAAACACAGGAGAAGAGGGCTTGAGGGATACGGATAATGCAAATAGGCAGCCTGCAGTAGACTTCAAGTCTCTACCTTTCCCATGAAATGACCATGAGGTGGCACAATGATTACAACTCAGCCAGGGATTTGATGTACTCAATTAAACGCCCTTCATTTTATTTCAGTGCTCACTAAGCTAATATGTGATCCTCAATAGGCCTGATTGCAGGAAGAGATGTAGAGATTAGATGGGTCTGTGTTTCTGATTGCGGTGAAGGTACGTTCTTATGGCATCAAGTGGCCCTTTGATCTTGAGTAGTATTTTCATGTAGCTTGAGCAGAGTGGGGAGATGGCACTTTTCATAACATGAATAGTTCTAGTCTGTGTGACAGATGGTTTATTGTTCTTGGATAAATTAGCTTTCAAGAATGAATGAATGAATGCAATTTGCACATAGGCAGAATGATCCTAACTACAGCATAAAAATAGCATTCCATTCCAGTCCTCTTAAATCAGGATTTACTGGTGTGGGCAACTTAGAATGGGGGAATTTCTTCTCGGTTGCCACTCACATCTGCCGTTAGTTAACCCTAGAAAGAGAAAGAAGGAAATTTTAGTAGAAAACAAAAGCTCTGAAAAATGAATTGATTCATTTAGGGTCTTTCATGTGTGACCAGTCTTAAATCTCAGGTTTGACTGTCACTAACTATAGTGGAAGGCAAAATTTCTCTATCTGCTCAAAGGTTTTAAAAATAAAGTTTATAACCTATATTAACCTAGCACTTATTAATGGTAAGCTTTATTGTGGGATAACCTTCATTATGTAATTTTGGTCCAATATTCATTATTATTAGTTAATTCAATCATAAATTATGCAGATTTTATTATTTCTTAGTCATGGGTTGTCTTTGGGGACTTTAAGAGGAATAATAGAGCATCCTAAAATTTATAAGGAGAAATAAAAGGAAAAGATTATTGTGATATCATTCATTTCTTACACCATTCCCACAAGATCACCAGCAAAGATAAATAGAATGGATTAGTGTGCAAAGAACTAATTACTTATAAATTGATTAGTATACAAAGAATTAATTACTTATAAATTGAAGAAAATCATTCTTTAATTGAAGCAAAGCTGCTCTTGATTTTAAAACCTAACACCATTGTTGGTTGGTAAATAACAGAGGGTTATTCATCCTTGGCCACATCTTTAGAGTAAATTTAACCAAATTTCATAGAACAGTTTCTCAATAAATGCTGATGAGTAGAGCTCTCCATAAGCCATTTGCCTCAGTGGAAGGGACACAAAGAAATGGACTCTACATTAATTAACTATTTGATAGTCTGTCTTGATACAAAGAAAGTGGTCTTCCAATTGTCCTGTGGTGACATAGAGAGTTTGAGACATAGAAACCCATGCCCCAGGCACTAGTCAGGGCTTTGAGTAAAGGGTGGAAAGGAAAGACCAGGTTGTGATGGTCCAGCTTCCATCAAGGTAGCTCAGCATTTGCACACTTTATATGATCTTCTTCATATGGTTTCATTGAACAAAGATTCCATGGTTTAGAACCACTTTGGCTGGAGTGGTGGCTCGGTGGTTATGGCACTTGCCCTGCATGGGCGAGTTCGTGAGTTCAAAGCCCAGCACCATGATCACAACGAAGTCTCGGAGCAACAAAGGCCACTTGAAAAACAAAATTAAAATTTTTCTCTCTCTCACTGTTTCTCTCTCTTTAAAAAAAAAAACAACTGAGTTCATTAGAACCACTTTGAAACTATTTATCTAAAGTAATGCTTATATAAAAGCAAACTTCTACTTTAAAAAGCATGTATTATTTAGGACCCAAGTTTAAAAGCTAGCAGGAGTTAACTAGTTCAAGATTATTCTCTCCCACAAATATCTGGAATGCAGGTAATATACTATTGTAAAAAAAAACATAGACCCTTGATTTAGCAGTTAACAGTACTGGAAAAGAAATGATATTGAGGCCAAGATGAACATATGCTTAAATGGAAGGCCAACACAGTTCTGCCCAGAAGGGCTGCATGGAATGGTCTGTAGGGAAGATCCAGATTTTTGTTTCCTTGAGTGTAAATTGTAAAGGTTTATTATGAGAATCTACCTGTTCCCTGTCTCTCTCCTTTCCCTATCCAACATTTTGTGGTCTTCAGAGACCATCCCTTTCCATGTTTTCTAGCTGATTCTTTTGATATTTCCCCCTATCAGCTTGAATTGCTGTGTGATTTTCACTTTTAGGCATTACTTAGGACTTTCCAAAATGGAGTTGAGGGAATTTTGTTTTCTTATGCTCTTATGAACACCCCACAAGTATGAATATTTCCTGTTCTTAACTTCCAGATTCAGTTTTTCTCATAGGCTTATTTCAGATCAATGTTTAGTGCCTTTTAGTGATTGGGAAAATGCTATCCATGGCTGAGTCACGTGGTTTGTTCTGATGACCTTCCTACACTCCAGTCTGTTTCCTTGGAGTTAATGAGGCATTTGCCTAGTTTTCTCTGCAATAATTCAATCCCAAGCTCCCCGCCAACTCAACTGTATGGATCTTCTCTCATTCTGTTAAAACACATCAGGTATGGTATAAATGTCATCTTCCAAAGGCTGGTCCTGTAGCTGTCTGACCTGCCAATCTGGACCCGTTGTTCTCTGGGTCTGGTGCACAGCTACAACTTGGATCTCACCACAACTCTTGAGGGTCTTTTTGTTCTGTCCTGTGTGAAATCACCTATTCCCTGTGTCCTATTCTCCTTCTGTAGATTACTGTATTGCATTAGGGGAAGCATACATTCTAGAAGCTTCCCAAGAAATTGTATATAGGCAGAAAATCTTTTGAGGTGTTTTATATCTCAAAGTTGTCTTCTTTCTATACTCTTTACTTGATAAGTTGAACATCTAATTCGAGGTTGAAATTGTTTTCACCTTTAGTGTTAAAGATGTTGCTTCATTTTGTTTTTAAGTGGTAAAGTTCTGATGTCTTTATAATTTCTGATCTTATGTAACTATTCTCTCCATTTGGAAGTTTATAGAATTTCCTTTTAGTTCATGGAATTTCACAGTAATAGCTTTGGTATGGATCGATTTCAGTGGATCCATTTTTGCCAGGAACTTAGTCAAACCGTTAAATCAGAAAACATGAGTCCTTCAGTTTAAAAAAAAAATGTCCTCGGGGTACCGTGTGTAACTGGTGACTCAGCAGTTACATACGGGAATTCAAACCTGAGCACCATGTACACAGCAAAGTTTTGGAGCAACGAAAGCCACATGAAAAACTAAATTTAAAAAATTGTTTCTCTCTTTCTTTCTCTCTTTCTCTCTCTCTCTCTCTCACTGTCCCTCTCTCTGTTTTAAAAAAGAAGTCCTCAATTATATATTTTACAATTTTGTCCATTAGTCCATTTGACTTGTAACACTTGATTTTATTTCTTATAGTGGATCTTTTGGATTTATCCTCTAATTTCTTACAATTTCTTGATTTAGCTCATCTTCTGCGTCTTCCCCCCGACCTCTCTCTCCTTGGTACTGTGGATTGAACCCAGTAGTGCTTAACCACTGAGCTACATCCTCAGCCTTTCAAATTTTTTTAATTTTAAGTCAGTGTCTTACCAAGTCGCCCAGAATGTCCTCCAACTTGCCATCCTCCTGCCTCAGCTTCCACGGTACCTGTGATTATAGGCCTCAACTCTCAAGTTTGGCCCAATCCTTTTACTGAGCATCTAATTTCCAGAATTTTCACTTTCCTAGAATTCCTGTGTGTTACATTCCTTGAAAATTATTTTAAAAATAGTTTCATATTTTCTAGATTTAATATCTTCTTAGTGACACTGATATTTTTCAATGTTTTCTTGTTATTGCAGATTCCTTTCAGCTGCCTTTATTTTGTTTTTTTTTTTGTCTTCTGCTTCCTCTTTTACTCCTCCTCCTTCTCCTCTTTCTTCTTCCCGTTTCCCTTCCCTTTCTCCTTCTTTTCTCTCACCTTTCTCCCTCCCCCTCCTTCTTTCTTCTTCTTATTCTCCTCCCAGTCCTCCTCCTTCATCCACTTCCTCCTTCTTCTCTTGCCTCTCAAATATCTGAGACCCTCTGCTTATTTTAAATCAGATTGTAGGATCTCTTCACTTGTACTGGGCCTATTTCCTGAGTCTATCTGTTTTTGCAGCGTGATTAGGGAGAGCCATCCTGGGGAATGCACTAGAGGTCTGTATTATTGGAAATTTTCTTTTGTACTGGTCCAAGTTGTCCAGATCTCCTGGTCTGCCACCTTGACGGTTTAATCCTGGTTGCCTGTGTTGTGCCAGTCTGATTCCTTGTCGAATAAATTTCTAGTAATCTTCCAGAGAAAAGTTGGGATTCAAGGAGATAGAATCATTTTAAAAAGATTTTCAACAAATCCTGCTCTAGTCACTCATTTTCCCACAGAATGTGTCAATCATGTGGATTTTTTTGGGCTCTTCCATGTAAATTGGGTTGTTATTAATTTTCCCCATGTAGTTTTAAGATTTTGCTGTCTTGTGTTTGTTAATTTAGTTACCACTTATTAGTCAGCTTTTCTATTTCGAAAGTTTTTTTCTTGTTTTTCTATCTGTATGTGTGTTTGTGTGTGTGTACTTTTGTCCTTGTGGTTTTATCACAAATTATATCATTCATTTGTGTATTTGGAGGGAGCAGCTGTTGGGGGTCTATTCAATTTTGGATTTATAATGAATGGGAAGGCAATATCTTGACTTCCTCAACCCATTATTTGTGGTCAGTTCTTTTGTTTTTCGTTTTGTTTTGTTTTGTTTTCAAGGCTGAGGATCGAACTCGGGGCCTTGCGCTTTGCCACTGAGCTAAATCCCCAACCCCCTCATGGTCAGTTCTAACCAAGGGACAAGCACAATTGAATATGAATCACATTTGGCAGTGTCCACCTCGATGTTTTCTAAGGCTTTGTTAGCACGGCATGTTCGACAGAGCAGGAGTTGGCCAACAGCAGTCTGGAGACCAGGTATAGCTTACCTTTGTTAGGTCCCAGATCTAAGAATGGTCTTCATAATTTTAAATGGATTAAAAAAGTTTTAAAACAGAAATAACATTTTGGACACATTAAATGACATGAAACTCAAGTTTATGCTTGAATGAGTTTTCCTGTTATACAGCTGTGTTCACATGTTTATGTATTTTGTATTGCTGCTTTTGGTGCTATGCTGGCAAAATTGAATAGTTGTAACAAAGACTGAATGACCCACAAACCTAAAATATTTATTATTTGACCCTTCACATAAATAGTTTCCTGACATCTTCTCTGTAGTTTAAAATCTGGCAGCTCAATAACTGAAATAATGAGGCACAAAAATATCGAAAGTAAATAATATAATTCTTTAGTAAAACCTCAGGATAAACAAAGAGAAATAAGTTGTAAAATATACTTCCAGACTTACTGACTTGCTGTATGGTTGTGCTAGTTGTATTAGTCAGTTTTCTGTAATCATAATGAAATGCTTGAGCCAATGAAATCATAAAGAGAAAAGGTTTATTTTGGCACATGATTTCGGATATTCAAGTTCATGATCAAGTGCCCCCCAGCAAGTTCATCATGGTGATGTGCATGGTGGAGCAAGGCATTTAACTCATCAGCAGAGAAACCAAGAGAAGACAGGAAGGGGCTAGGGACCCACACCACTTTCAAGGGCATGTTCCAGTGACCTAAGGGCCTCTCACTAGGTCCTACTTCCTAAAGGTCTGAATAAACTCCCTATATTGATACCCTGGACACAAAGCCTTCAATATATGGACCTTTGGGAAACACTAATTGAGTCCAAATCATAGCACTAGGTGTACATCATTAGGAGAAAAGCAAAAATTTTGTCTTTAGAATATTTTCTCTGTATTTCTTTTCTCCACTGACAGATAGCAGGCCTAGATTTCCTAGAGTTTATTAAAGCTACTAATCACACATGCAAAATTGTGCCTGTTAGACTATACAGTCAAGTCAGTCTTTCTGTAGGATTTTTTTTCCCTAGCTAAATAGAACTCAAACTTTGAGAAGGAACAATAATGCAGAGTGGGATGATGAGGGGAAAGGGAAGACTGACTGTGTCCTTTCCAAATTCACCTATTGAAGCCTTCACCACAATGTTACAACATAAGAAGGGATGTCATCATGAGGAAATCAGATTTAGATGAGGTCATGAGAGTGGAAACTGCTTGATGGGATCAGTAACCTTACAGGAAGAGGAAGAGACCAAGCCAGGAAATGACCGCACACCAAGTACCAAATCTGCTGGTATCTTCATCTTGGGCTTTCCAGCCTTGAAAACAGTGAGAAATAAATATCTGCTATTGATTTCACTCAGTGGATGATATTTTGTTACAGCAGCTTGAGCGAAATAAAGCTGATATAGAGGAGAAGAGAGAAGATAGAGATAGGACATATTCCTATTTAACTCACTGTAATTATTTCTAATCTCTCAAGAGACTCTACTCCCACCCTGACTCTTAGGTAATGTTAAGATATAGAATTAATATGACCATCATTGCCCTAAATCTATGTTGACTCTCTCTTTATTATTTTACTCATACTTGTTAAGTGAAGGTCTAGAAAACCTGAGAACCAGCTCATGTCTTTTTGACAGATATCACTTTGAGGAGATTAAGATGAAAGTGTTCTTTGATGCAGAAAAGAAGAAATGAACTGCTTTGTTTCAAGCTGGTACTAAGCCTACCTCTTTCATACACTACCTCTTTGATGCCATTAATACTAGTGCATAGCAAGTACCATTACCATCCTCATCTAACACCAACTGAAAATGAGTCTTGGATACAATAATTGAGTGTTTATTAACATTATAGAACTAGGCTGGGTGTGGTGGCACATGCCTATAATTCCAGGGACTTGTGGGAACTGAAGTAGGAGGATTGCAGGTTCAAAGCCAGCCTCAGAAACTTAGTGAAGTCATATGCAATGTAGAGACCTGACTCACAATAAAATATAAAAAGGACTGGGGATGTGGCTTAGTGGTTAAGAGCCCCTTGGTTCAATCCCTGATTTAAAAAAACAAGAAAAGAAAAAGAAACAAAGAAAAGAAAGATAGAAAACATTAGGAACTAGTAAGTAGTGGAACTAAAGTTCCAGCTTGGATCTCTGTGTTGACAAAGTCCCTAATTTTTAAAATGAAACATGCCTTCTAGGGGTCCCT
This sequence comes from Aplodontia rufa, assembly GCA_004027875.1. Classification (NCBI taxonomy): domain Eukaryota; kingdom Metazoa; phylum Chordata; class Mammalia; order Rodentia; family Aplodontiidae; genus Aplodontia; species Aplodontia rufa. Next base: position 23,565 of record PVKS010008211.1, read on the forward strand.
AGTTCCTCCAGAAAACCTCTTCACTCTAAGTGCCAGGGTAGGGAAGAGACACCCACAGAATATGCTAGGTCATCTGCTGTGAGAAAGGGCTAAAATCCTTTTAGACTAAAGGGCAAGAAATCCCCTATATCAACTTTATTTTTGGACTACAGAAAGTCCCTCTTCCGTCCAGAACATTAAGGGCTCAGAACAATGATTCGCAGGAGGCAGTGGTCACTCTAGTTGAAGACGCCGAATGGCAAACTTTCCCCCACCCTTGCCTGCTGCCTGGAACAATGCCAGTGGGGTGCCAATTCTGTACTCTTTGGGGGTTTCTGGTACAAACAAAAGTTAGTGGGAAAGAACTGTTTTCAGACTTTCTTTCATCCATCGTGGGGGTACAGAATATGAGCAAGTGCTATTTCCAACGCTCTGCCCATCCTTTGTAAATCATTGGGAATTCTGTCTGTTTTGGAAGCTTCAGTTGTCTATCTTGAGAATAAAGTGTTTTAAGTTCTTTTATTCTCACTTTCTTTGTTGTCAGTTTCTCATCTTTTAAAACTTTTTTTCACTGCTTGGAGTTCTGTTTTCTTTCTTTCTTTTTTCTTTTTCTTTTCTTTTCTATTTTTTTGAGCACCCACCAAATGCCTCCCAGTGCATTTTGTACTTTGCTAAAAGCATGAATATGAATTAAAAAACAGCCACCTCTGCTCTCTAATCCCAACCTCAGTTTCAAAAGCAGTGAAATAATTGGCAACAGTTTAGTTTTCCATTCTCCTCTTCTTTTTTTTAAACTTATCGCCCATCTTGCATATTACCCCTAGCTTTACAGATTGGGCAAGATGTTGTGCTAATCACTGAACTTGGAGTTCATCTGTCAGAGAGGGGAGCAGGAAATTGCATAGTCATGTCTGCCTCCCTCCAGACTGTGATGAGGACTTTCCTTTTCTCTGCAGCTGGCTAACTTTATCCAGCAATTAACTCCAAGGTGGGATGGTTCATTTGATAATAATTTGCCCAGAATGCACTAAGTCAGAAATGATCTGATAAAGAGCAGCAGGTTCTTGTTCTAAATATGGGGTCAAGAATTTAAAACTGAGAGCTAGAACAGTGATTTAGTGATAGAGCACTTACATGAAACATATGAGGGCATAGGATCGAACCCCAGCCCACAAACAAAACATAAGTGTTGGAAAAACTAAAATCAGATGAATAAATAAATAAAATTGCTTCTCTCTTTCTCTTAAAAAATTTTATAATGAATTGTGGACATTTTTCTTTAAAAGTTGAGGTAGAGAATAGGCAGGAATTGCTATTTATAAAGAAATACTTTTGAATAGTCACACAGTTCTGTGTAAATGTGCCTTAGGAGATGCTACATGACTGGAATATCAGAGACCAAAACTGTTCATCCCATCAGAGGTTCAAGGGCCCTCATTTTTGTAAGAATATAAGTTTAATCAAGGGAGAAAATATCAACCTTGCAGAAATCCTGACTTGAGTTCAGATTATAGCAGTGTTTACTACTGTATCATGTTGGATAAAGTATTTAAGTTCCCTCAATCTAAAAATCTCTCTAGTAGATGGACATGTGGAAAGAAATCACTTTATAGAATGATCTTGAGCCAAAATGATGTTTGGTGTGCCTGGCAGGAAGTAAGTATTTGGCTAAGTATTGCTGGCAAGCTCCATCTATTTGTGTCTATTAATGCACTCCTCAAAGCCTGCATATTCTTGAGTGACAGATTCAAGTTTATTATTTCCTTCTGTGGAGGTATGCCTTAAAAGTACATTAAATCAAAATAAAGTAGTTAAATCAAAATAAAGAAAAACTAAATTGATGACATATTTTTAACTATAAAATTTGTTATCAAACCAGTGTTCACTATTCATGAAGGGATTTCTTTGTCCCACGGGATAAATGTGAACCTGCAGGAATATTAATTGTTGTCATAGTCTAAAGGTTGGCTTGTTATTACATATTAAAATAATTTTAAGGACCTTAAAAGCTGTGGCTTGAATGTTTGGGTTCCCCCCAAAAATTATATTTGGAATTCTAGGCCTCAAGGTTATGGTATTAGAAGGTGAGGTTTTGGGGAGGTGATTAGGTGGTGAAGGTGGAGCCCTCATCAAGGGCCTTAACACTCTTATAAAAGAGGCCCCAGAAAAAAGCCTTCCTCCCTTCCCCAGGTGAGGGAATAGCGAGAAGGCACCAAGCACAAATCCGAACACAAGTTCTTACCAGCAAAAAGCTTCCTGGACTTTGAAAATTAAGTTTCTCTTGTTTATAGCTGCATAACTCATGGTATTTTGTCATAGCAGGCCAAATGGACTGTGACACTAAATACAGAAAAGAGATGTCATTAAGGGAATGGTGGACTATGCAGAAGAGATCCTACGCTGCAGCCCCTAGAATATTTGTGAGGAGCCAAGCACGGGGCATGCACCTCTCGTTCCATCTATGCGAGAGACTGAAGCAAGAGGATCGCTTGAGCCCAGGATGTGGAGGCCAGTGTGGCAACGTAGTGAAAGTCTGTCTCCAAAACTGAGATATTGTTCATGAGGATATTTAAGCAACTGGATAAAAGCAATGTATGGTATCGCACATACAACATAGGCTCAATTGAAATAAATTTATCAACTAATACAAGAAAGGAAGCAAAGCAAAATCTTAACAATGATTGATAGACTTATGGACATCCTTTCCCCCCATTTTAAACTTCTTTTAAAACCCAACATGAAAAAAAACTCTAAAATACAATGACAATCTGCATTTCTGGCACTGAATTAGGTGAGTGATGGTAGCACAAGAACTTGTGTGTACAGTTTCCCAAACACTCCTCAGATGCCACCTGGCCTACTTACATGCATATCAGATCATTTAATAGAGGAAATCAAGTGTCAAGTCCAAGCTCCGCTAGAGAGTGGTCACGTGAGTTTCTATCCAGGGTTGTGGGAGCCAAAGGCAATGAAACTGGGAATGAGGAGAGGAACAGAAGGAAAGCAGTGGTTCTAGGCATCCCAGAAGCGAGGGCCATGAGGAATGAACAGATACGCCTGCTGTCAATTCAGAAAACTATTTCAACACTGTTATTTTGAAAATCATCTGCAACAATTCTTCCTGGTAAATTAGGAACTAGCCAGCATTATATGATCTGAGGCCCTTGAGGCCAGAGGAACAAGCTCTATTAATAATAAGCTTCAATTTGTAATGAACTTTCCATCCAATTCCTTGGTACTTATTAAATGCTTGATATATTCACAGGTTTCTGCTCTGGATACTGAAGTTAAAATATGGAAATTTGCAAATACCACATCTCTAACCCCTACCCACCTTTTGTTTATGTATAGAGACCACCAAGGGAAGCATACAAGTTCGTGTCCTCTCTCTCTCTCTTAAACACACACACACACACACACACACACACACACGGTCATATACACACACAAACTTTGGCTTCTCGTGTTTAGAGTAGTTTAGAATCTGATTGTTGAGAATCTGTTTTGGGGTTTGTTATTAGTTTGTGTTTCAATGCCTTCTGCTGAGGCATGAGTACTTCCTCAGAATTGAAAATTATAAGGTAAATTGAGGCATGGTAAAACAGACACCCCAGCAGATTTTATTAGCCTTTTCTTCCCCAGATGTGCAAAGGAATGGGCTGTCTGCACAGCAGCTCTGCACCTCCACAGTCTGCTCTGCCTGAGTCCGGACAAGGCTGGAAGCACTGTCTGTCTCCCCAGTCCACAAGCCATGTCCTTACATGTAGGCCTGTGACTCGGTCAGTTGTGATTGCTAAGTACACTCCCATCTCCCTCCTAACGCAGTGGGTTGTGGGGCTAGTGGATCCATGAGGCTCTTGTGCCTGGGACAGTGGAGCTGAGACCCAGGGGAAAGGAATATGTCCCCGCCTATGGCTGGAGCAGAACAGAGAAGGTCTGAAACTATGAGGCCACAAAGACAAATAAATAAATAAATGCATAAATAGGGAAAGTCAATTTTGAAAAGAAAGTAGAATGAAGATTTGAGGGGAAGATAGAGAAATGAAGTTTCTTGGTTTTTGTAGAATTCCCTCTTCTAATCCTAGTTCCTCTTTAAAATTTTGTTACATTCTGACCTTTGGTTCTGTAAAGTGTATATATATATATGCAAACACACACATACACATATATATATGTAAAATGCCTATATATACACAAACATACATATATACATAATGCCTATATATACAGGCAATTTTCTTTTAAGAGAGAGAGAGAGAGTCACTTTTATTTATTTTTCATCTGGTTTTTGGTTTTCAGACACTTAGTTGTGTATGTGGTGCTGGGATTTGAACCTGGGTCTTGTGCATGCCAGGCAAGTGCTCTACTACTGAGCCACCTCTCCCTACATATTTTAAAAGATTATCTGACTCTGACTGCTTCCTCCCCACACTGCTTGCTCGCTTTCTCTCCCTCCCTGTTGGTCTTACTTTGCAAGCTTGGACAGTGGAATCCAGGGCCACTGCCTACCAGGCAAGTGCTCTACCACAGAGCTACATCCCCAGGCTGTCTTCCCCTTTGTGTTAAGGAACTTAATTGACTCTAGTTATTTGCAAGCCAGGAGACTTAACCTGCATAAACTTTTATCAGAGCCATATATTTCATTTCTCTTTTCTCCTTAGGCCTCCGTGACAGACCTATCTTCCTTGAGGGCGGCTTCATTTGATTAACTTCAATTTGCACTGTATTTACTTCATTTATAAGCCACTTTTGTATCAGATTGTTTGGGCTCCTTCTGGAGTAGTTATGGTCTATTTTGTGAACACAGCACAGATATGATTTATATAACTTGTATTATTTACCCAACAGACTGTGTAGCTGCTGCAAACGAACCATTGTGACTGTCATGTGGCATAAATCCATCTTCAGGCACTTTTGAAAGCATGACTCACTGTAGTCTTTGTGTAAGGGAATTTATGAAATGCATAATATCCATTCAATAAACTCTAATGTCTGCCTGGTGGGATTTACAGCTGAGTTAATCCACTGGGAAAAAACTTATGCATAAAGGAGAAATAATCCCTTGAATCAACTAATTCTAATACCCTACACTAAGAAAGAGCCAATTCACAAATGCTAGTGCTGGTCGACTTCTAAAACAATACCTGGAAGGTCTTCGTTAACAGCTATTGTACCAAAAGCTCTTATTTATTTGCTTCCTTCTCCATCCTAAAAGCTGGAGTCATGTTGTGTGTATGGTTTTTATTTTGTATATTTTGGGAGGGGGGGATATTTTACACTGCCCTGGATGTAGATAGGTCCTCAATACTGAGTAAATGCCTGAGTAAACCTACATAAATCATGTCTTATTTTGCATTTTATTTGAATTTTTTTTATCAACAATTGTACTATTTATGGGTACACTGTGATATTTCAATATATACATATAATGTCTACTGATCAAGCCAAGGTGGTTAGCATTTGTTTCTCCTTATCATTTCTTTATGTTTGGAGCTATTATGAGTGAGGTGTCCAGTGGTGTCTAGGTTCTTTGTGTACTGAATGAAAAAGTGAGCAAGGCACGCAGAAGTGAGAGACAAAGCCCAGATTTATTGAAGGCGATAATAATGTTCTGTAAAATTGACCAAGTGTACTCCATAAAGTGGAGCAGAGAAAGAGAGAGATTGAAGAGAGAGAGAGAGAGAGAGAGAGCAAAGAGAGAAAGGGGAGACAGCTCCAGGCCCCATCTAGTGATTCTTGTCTTCCATGCTAAGCCGTGATGTCTCCTGCCACAATGACCTGATTGAAGACCCCCTCCTTTTTTTCTGTTGGTTATTTTATAAAATCTAATTAGAATACTGCCCCTTTGCCCCCATTGGTTACTTCATTTTCACCTAATTAGAATACTGAACTGTGGCTGGAGTGGCCTTGGGTGGGAGCTGTTGTGGTGATGATATTTAAACAAGGACCTGATGGGACATCTCCAGTTCAGCAATTTTTCTGGTACCCTGCTTTAGCCCTCTTAATATCCCTAAACTCCTACCCTGAGGAGTCTTTGAGCTTCTCTCTTCTAGTTTTTTAAAAAATATATACTATATTATTGAGAACTACAGTTATCCAACTGTGACGTAGAACTCTAGAATGCTGTCCTCCTAGTCAATGTTTTGTCTTCATGATACAACTTCCCTCCATCCCTCCTCCCCACATCTCCATTTCACAGACCTGAAACTGTAACTCAAAGATGGTAAATAATTTCTTAAAAGTCTCATAAATTTTTAACACTACAAATTTATTTATTCTAACCTAAAGTCATAACTAGTTCAATTATGTCAAAAAAGGAAAAAGAAAGATACACAGATAATAAAACATTACTCACCAATCAGCATAAAACCAAATCATGAAGGGAAAGAATACAGAAGGAGCGAAGGAAAGCACTGATCACAGTAAAGCAAAGAAGTCAGGAGGTCTTTGCCTTACGGCAGCTCTTTAGTCTGCTGCATGCCCTGGGTAATGTCACTGCACTTTTCTCATCTTTCCTTTCCTTCCTGATGTCTCAGCTTACTTTCTAAAAAGCACATACTCCTCTATTTTGTGTAGACGAGGCGCCTCCCCCAGTACAAAGGGTCCTCATTGAAAAAAAGGAAGAAGACAAAGGTGTCACAATCAGTGTGTAAGTGTGTATGTGCAGGTGCGCAATCCTCCGGCAACGCTGTTGCAATTCTGTAGCTGGGACATCCAATCAGAACCATGCTACCATTTTGTTACTGCATAGGGAGACAAAAGGGCTGTAATGTAGAGGGGAACTGGCCGAGGGTATATAAGATAACACCATGCTGCATTCAGGGCTCAGCCTTTGGATCTGAATCTGCTGGGCCAGTTCCAGCTCAAATAAACACTGCTTCCTGGTTGAAAACTTTGGGGTGTCCCTCTCTCTGTGCAAGAATCCCACCACATTTGTTCTGTTTTCTTGAGTCATCTGAGAGCAAGTACCTCCTTAAATCTTACTGCCTGAGCACCAGGCTGATCCTATATCAATCCTAGTCCTGCATCTTCTAAAAACCCAAAAGAGTCCTATCATTTTTTCCACCTGAGTAAATCAGTCACAGACAGTTTTATATGGGACCCCTGGCACCCACCTGTCCAAGAAGACTAGGAGTCAAAAAGAATATTGTGTGTATGCATGTGTGTGTGTGACAGAGATAGAGAGAGAGAGAGGGAGAGAGATAGGGACTGGGGATTGAACCCATGGCCTCCCTAAATATTAGTAGGTGCTCTAGACTGAGCTACATCCCCCACACTCCTACCTCTGTTTCCGATTGTTTTGGGCCAGGTCTTGCTTAGCTGCCTAGGCAAGCCTGGCTCTTGTGGTCCTCCTGCCTTGGCCTCCTGAGTCACTGGGATCGCAGGTGTGCGCCACTGTGCCCTGATTGGTATACATTCTTAGTAGTGAAATTTTAGAGGTTTCACTTCATCATCTGGGTGGGGGGTGGTTTGCACCTTTCTCTTTGTCTTCCTTCAACTTTTCCTCTTCTTCCTTCTACTCCTTATTCTTGTTCCTCTTTTCTTACTTTTTCAATTTTGCTACATGGGGGGAACTCCTCAGGCTTTTGACAACATATCAGGTACATTCCTACCAGAGTGGCTCCAGGGGAACCATGCTAAAATGAGGACTCACGGTCTCCTTCTCAGATGGACTGCCATACTTGTCCCCTACCCTCTGTGAGTGCTCGGAGCATGCCCACACTCCACCTGGCAGTTGTGACTTTTGGGTACTGTTCTTCTTTGGCTTATATCATCTTCCCCTGGGAATAAAAGTGTAATGTGCACATTTAGGGGCCTGTGGGGTGTAGTCCATGAGCCTTTCTTTTGTTCTCAAATCCACCCTGGCCTGGGATAGCATAGCTGGCCGATTGCTCACAACCACTGGGTACCATAGCGGGGAAACCCACAGCTGCAGAGACTGAGGCTGTTTGTGGCTTCAGATGGGCTGAGCTGAGCTCAAAGATTCATTTGAGAATTTTTTTTTTTTAAAGAGAGAAGGACAGAGAGAGAGAGAATCAATTTTTATTGAGTTTTTCACATGGCTTTCGTTACTCTGACACTTAGTTGTGTGCGTGGGTGCTTGAACTCGAGCACTTGCACATGCCGGGCAAGCTCTGTAACTGCTGAGCCTCTGCTCCAGCCCCTCATTTGAGTCTTTAAAAAACATTTCAAACTTCTAAATTATCATCCATTGAACCCCAACATAAATCAACAGTTCAACTGTTGATGTGAAAAATGGGACAAAGTTGATAGCTTCCCTTTCCTGTAGATCTGACAATTCTCCTCCATTAATGCTAGGTGTTTGAGGTTTCAGGACTGAAAATTCGGTATATATGCTGCTCTTTGAAGTGAACTGTAAGTAGGCTAAACAGTTTTTGAAGGTTTGTAAGTTATTGTCATATGTGTGTGAACTTGGCTGATTGATTACTTAGGGGGAAAACTTAAGGAAGATTAAATTAGAAAAACAAACAAAGAAAAAATAATAGCAGCTTAAATAAAACCTACACAAAGAAAATCAGGAAAGAAACAAAATTAAATTCTCTGAATGACATTGGAATGAAATGGTGAAAGCATCCACACATTGCCTCGTCCTTACAATTCATTGAAATAGCAGAGAAGGATGAATAATAGCCATGCAAGGAGGAAAACATGTCCTCTTGCATTTCCATGCTCTTCAGAGTTTAACTGAAGTAAGTCCCCGTTCGTTTTTGAATTTGGCGTTTGGAATCAGAAAACAATCTTCGCACACGGAACTGACGGCTCGCTAGCTAGCTTTTAAAAATGGGAAAAAAAAATGATCAGCAAACTAGAGCACTGGGGAAGAAAAACAAACAAACAAAAAACCCATCGCTTTCTTGTCCCCGGGCTTCTTCCCGCTCTGTTCTGTCCCCCAGGCATAGGAGAAATTGCTTTGCCTCTGCTGGTGATTGGGTTTTGCGGCAAGTTATTGAAGAGTCAAATCAAGGGCTTTAGATTCTTGTAATTACAAAGCTAAAGAGCAATGGGGTATATATATTCAACACCTTCGGAGCTTTAGGTGTGACTTCCTGGTGACACAAAAGGAAAGGAGAGGCACTCTGTTACCGGGGAATTGTCCTATTCTACTCCTTTATCCCCTTCTGAAAGAAAAAGTTCTTAGCATCATCATTCAAGTAAGTCAGTTAATTAGCTCCAAAAACAGCACATACATTATTCAGTAGGTGATTCATTAAAGCTGTCTTTCGACTGGCAGCCCTCCCTGTCACCTTGCTGTCTAGAAGGGGCCACTCTCATTGGGATCTGCATTTGAGTCAAAGCTCCTCCAGAGGTAGGGGTTTGGGTCAGAATACAAGGATGTAGTGACCTATCCTGGAGTGTGTGTGAGTAGGGGAGGGTGTGGATGGGTGTGTGTGTCATGATAAGGAGTAAAAGAATCTGAATGATCTCATGATTTGAGAAAAAAATGCAATGACTCATCTTCAGAGTATATGTTCTGAGAGATTTCCTCTGCCTCATCCTGTTTGCTTCTTTGAGATCTATTCATTGTGATTCTCGATTTTATCTCAGTGGGGCTGAGCATCTGGCCACACACATGCATTCAGCATATAGATTCTCTAACTACCTGCAGAGATGCTGTATGCCACAGTGGTGGTAGACTCCTAAGAATCCCAGGACACGCTCTCCAATTCACATAGGAAAAAAGAAAAAAACGTAACCTGAGCCACCCACCTATGGTGTTGATGCAGTCAATTATGAGGTACAACAGACCCTAGGAATGTGTGAGATTATCCGGTGTATTCTCTTGATGTGGAGGAGGCAGGCTAAAGGATGTCAGGCATTTGTGTAAGTTCACACAGTTGGCCAACAGCAGAGACCCCACAGCCCTAGCTGCTTCAGCATGGCAACCCAGCCTTAGCCTTGGCCTTGAAAAACACCTTATCTGCCCTGATCTGTGCTGTTTTTTTTTTGTTTTTGTTTTTGTTTTTTTGTACCAGGGATTGAACCCAGAACCCAGGGGTGCTTAACAACTGAGTCACATCTCCAGATCTTTTTATTTATTTGTTTTTTTAAAGAGCGCAGGACAGAGAGAGAGAGAGAAAGAAAGGGAGAAAGAGATTATCAGTTTTATTTAGTTTTTCATGTGGCTTTCATTGCTCCAAGACTTTGTTGTGTACATGGTGCTGTGGTTTGAACTCGCGTACTTGTGCATGCCAGGCAAGTGTCATAACTGCTAAGCCACCTCTCTTGCCCCTCTTTTTATTTAATTTAATTAATTTATTTATTTAGTTTTTTGAGACAGGGTCTTACTTTGTTGCTTAGGGCCTTGCTAAGTTGCTGAGTTTGGCTTTGACCCTGCAATCCTCCTGCCTCAGCCTGTACAGTGATTTCTTGCTCTTTATTCTCATTGAGACACTGTCAGGGATGGATACAGCCTCTGGATGCCGTAAACTTGGGTTCAAATTCTGCTTCTTCCACTTACTAGCTCTGTGACTGTGGACAAATTCTTTAACTTTCCTGGTCCTGTTTCCTCTTCCATGAAATGATTGTTATCACAATACACATGACTTAGGTACCTGTAAAAAGACCCAGATTCCCTGTGCTCTGTCTCCTTCTGTTTTCTAAGTAACAGGCTTCATCCACTTTTGATAACTGTGGGATTAGAGAGGCTGGTGGCCTATAAGGTACATGGCCGTCTCGAGATGGACATTTCTTGTTTTGTTTTCCTAGCAGTCTCCCTTGTCTCAGGCTTGAATACCTCTTATTTTGTCTATTCCAATGATGTGCTAAAGTTCCATGTCATTAGCTGCACCTCTGCACTGACCACAATTAGTTCCTCCAGGAGCTGGCACCTATAACAAATCGGACAAATAGACCATTCACCTGGATTTTTCAAACAGCATTTAAGAAGAAGATCAAAAAAAGCTTTTCATTTAGTGTTGAAAGGAGGTACAGCAGGAGGCAGGGTACCCTGTCACTTACCATATGGGAAAATCTTGTCTTAACCCAGAGAAAGTGAAATGGTCACAGGAGTAAAGCATAAACAAGCTAGAAAAGGCACTGGCAATGTTCAAGCTCCCGTATTCCTGAGCTCAGCATTATCCTCCCTTTGGCATATTCAGGTTTCCACTCTTTCTGTGATTAGGCAAGGTACCTCATGTCCATCCATTTGAATGCCCCTTTCCCTGATCATGGCAGATGTCCTGGTCTCTTCAAAATACAAGCAAATGTCATCTTTCTGGCATGGTCGACTTGAGAAATAAATATATGTAAAGTCTCTGGTTCTTAGTAGGTATGTATGTTTTATCTTTACATGAATTTGAGTACAGTGTCTGCCTCTGTTAGCTGCCATTCCTAGCAAATTCCCTGCAGATCAATCATCTATTATTGTGGCACTGACAATTCTCCAATCACTCCATCATAGTACAATTCTTAACAGTAGGTGAAATCATTCGTGGAACATGACTGCAATGTGTATTAAAATGTACTATGGAAAGGGGTGATCATAGTTTCACTGTATTAAACCTTCCACAAATCAGTCTTATTTGAGGAAAGCTTCCCATGAGCTGCTAGTATATTACATGACAGACCCGTCTAAGTCCTATCAGTTTGAATTTGCTAGTAAAGCATCATCGAGCCATCTGAAGTAGCTTAAATGCCAAAGCAAAAAAGGTAGTTTGGAAATAATGAATTCAAAGACATGAATATATTTGATGCACACTTGACAGATAATTGGAACAAATATTTAGTCATCAGCGATGATCTGAAAGGAGGACTTTCAAAGCTTATTGGTTGTGCCATTTCATGCCTTTGTCCTTTTGTCCTTGGTTTTGTATAGGACCAAAAACCAATGCTTCTCATATCTAGGCCAAAAAGCAGAGAAGAGTAGAGTAGCCAATCACTTTGTTCTTCATAATCAGTGATTTTAAAAGAATGGGTAATCTCATTTTTCAAAAAATAGGGTTTTAGAGCAATTTATCAGATATAAGAATGGCTACCCAAGGAAAATGAATAAAAGACAACTAGTATTTTATTCTTGTACTTTTCCCATTAGAAACATAGGATAATCAGTAGCATTGAATATTAACTATGCACCAGGAGATTTTATATGTCATATAACCTTTATGGCACTACTTTCTTCATTCCACAGATGGAGTGAGTGAGATTCTGAAATGCAATATGTCTTCTGTAAGAGTAGGGCTATCTGGCTCCAAACTTTCACTTTCTCACCATTTGGACAGATAATTCTGATTCAGTGTGAGTTGAAGCCTTAACTTGTGCTGCAGGTTATAAACGATTTGTCTGAACCACACTTTCCATGGCTAGGAACTTTCCTAAACCTTCCAAAGAGCCATCACTCCAGAGTCTTGCCTATGGTAAGGGTGCTATTTTATCACGCAGTACCTCCTTGCTCAAGCAAAGTAATCTTTCCAGATGTTTTCCACATCAGGAAGTGTGAAACTGTGTTAAGACCTCTCCTGGACAGCGTGGTGCCAGGTTATGAGGGGAATTTTGGAGTTTCTGCCAAAGAATCCCAGCCGTTGATGTTCTTTCTGAAATGATTTCTCAACTGTGCTGAGAATAATTTCATCTGCAGTAGATTAAACACAACAAATTCCTCCCAAATTTTTCTATTTCCAAATACTTTTTACATAAAAAATGAACAGCTGCTGTTGTAATTGCTCATGGCAGTTAATATTATCATTATTATTTCATAACTATTTATTAAAATAACATTAGAAAGGCTTCACAGAAGAGACCTTATGAAGAAAGTTTGGAAAAGACAAACCATCATTTATTTCCTACTTTGCAAACTTGTACCCCAATTTCTATCACAAGAGATATTCTAAGTCTAAATTCTTTTTTCTTTTTTTTTTTTTAATAGAGAGAGAGAGAAAGGGAGAGAGAGGGGGAGGATGGGAGAGATAACCAATTTTACTTATTTTTTCATCTGGGTGTTTTGTTTTTCTGACAGTTGTACATGTGGTGCTGGGTTTGAACCCGGGTCCTTGTGCATGCCAGGCAATTGCTCTATTGCTGAGCCATAGCTCCAGCCCTAAATTCCTTTTCTTAGGAGAATTCTTCTCCTTCTACCCATTTCTTACTAACCTACTAACTCAAATTATACTGCATTTGTGCCTAAAATTTCAGGAATAAAAGTGTCCCCCATTTTGTGGATGTCCTTGAAAATATGAGTTTCTCCTACTTTTATTCAACTTGAGTATAAGTAAATGAATTTCTATACCAGTACATATTCTTTGTCTCTCCTCTTAGGTCTTTGCAATTTTTACTTTGTAATCTTACTCATTTTATCCTTAGGTTTTGTCTCTCCACAACTATCTCATGAATTACTTCATAGCAGGACAAGCGCTGGATTTCTTTCTCTCTTTACCATCAAGGCACACTCTTGAACTGGAAAAAAAAAAGTATTTCCTGTTCAAGGTCCCAAGACTTTCATCGCATATTTACCAGGCACTCTTCTAGGCTGGCTATAGAGTGATTCCCCTTCTCCCATCCAGTTTATCTACTACAAGCACATGCATAAATAAAATTTCACATATGTCAAGAAAATCAGACAGGTACAGTGGTGCACACCTGTAATCCCAATAGTTTGGGAGGCTGAGACAGGAGGATCAAAGTTCAAACCCAGTCTCAGCAACTTGGTGAGGTCTTATCTCAAAATAAAAAGTAAAACAGGATGGGGTTGTGTGTTACGTGCCTCTGCGTTCAATTCCTGGTTCAAAAAAAAAAAAAAATCAAAACAGCATAATAGAATGATATAGAAGAACTGGCCAGTAAAGTGAAGATTTAGGGTCAAGAGTATGTTGAGCAGAGGTCCCAGCACCAGCAAGTAAAATGCTTATACTGTGCTAAATCATAATGCCATTTCCCAGCAACGTGGGGTGGGAAACCACAAAAATAGCAGAGTTAACTGTGTAAGTCCTTCTTTCTGGGGACATACAGAAGTGGCAAGTAGGGTGAGGACAGGGACAGAGGAACTAACTCTTGAATAAAAATATGACAACTCGCAATCATATTCGCTAAAATGCTTCAACAAACACATATCATGAGAACCTATCAATGACATTTTTTTCATTTAAGTGGATAATAATGGTCATTTCTGTATTCATGTTCAGTAGTCTTTGGAAAATTTTCCTTAACTTAGAAGAAAATAACAAAACTGAATGAGCCAAAGTCTGAAAAAAAATCTTAGGGCTCTTTGAGGAATAGAAGTTTTATTACTATGTCTCAGAACCAAAGTATTAAGCTCAGCTCAGCCTCCTCTGTCATGAAATTGACCGTAACCTCTGAGCCCATGAGAACAAGATGAGTATTTAATTGCATACATGCCTACCATCTGTGCTGTAGGCATAAATGAAATTTTGAGGTATAAATTGTTCTACCTCAAACCAGGGATTTGAAGGGGGAAGCCTACTCCACAACAATAATATCCTCCTCTGCTCTCAAAGATTTTATGACTTTTCTCAAAGTATCTCAAATCTCACAGTTTATAATCCAAGGTCATTTCTGAGCTACCTCTCCTCTCTCTTTGCAGTTAATAACTCCCTTCTCTGCCCCTTCCAAGATCATGGGGAGCTTGAAGAACAGACATGTGAATCAGACGGGTGATGGGAAATCATTGTACTTGCTAATCTTCTTGCATCTGTAACCACAAGGAGATTTCCAAAAGCCTTGATTCGCAGTGGTTTAGAATCCACTCAAAAGTGAGTTTGGGTCTGCTAAGAAGAACACTTCCCCAGAATGGGTGTCTTAGTTCCCATGCTCCCCTGTGTATAAAAGTAGGCAGACTTCCATGCTTGCTTTCAGAAGCAGCTCTTGGCCATGACAATGAGATCTTTCGCACTATATTGTACCAAGGCATACACTCTCAGATCTCCTCCCCATTTTATCCAAAGGACCTAATGCAGGGGTCTGGGGAGGATGCTGACATCTTAGCAGATATGTTTTTTTCTTTTATGGGAATATGAAATCTGCCTAGAGAATTCTTCCTAACTATCACTAACTTTTTGATCATTCAATTCCTTGCGCAAACAACTGCATATTTAATGAGGCAATTCTGTTCCCATATTCATTAGGCTACACCTCCTGGTGGGCAATTTAGTTTTCTCTAAGAGAGGATTCTGCAACAGTTTGGAATTGGACATTCATCAAGTTAGCTCTGAAACGGTGCTGAACCCTGAGTTGAAACATTTCTCCTTATTCTACTTTTCTTTTGTAGTTATGCCCAGCCACATATCTAACGCAGCTCAAGAGCTGTTAGCCTAAATGATAGCACAAAACCATTGTGGATAATACAACAGCAAGAGTATAAAAAGGGTCCTTCATTTGAAAAATATAGCCCCTTTCTTATTATTAAATCCTTGGTGTGAAATCAAAATCTCCCACATTAATTCTCCTTACTATTTGAAGTTAAAGTCTAAAGAAATTAAAGTCCCAAAGGTCCTGTTGCATGCCTTATTCTGTCAGTGTCAGCTAGAGGTAGTTGCCAGAAGTAAAAATGGAATGCCTTTGGCAGTTGGTACCTGTGGACCTCTCATAGGATGGTGTGTGGTTCCTAGGGTCTCCCAAAATTGAAGACATTCAGAATTGAGTCTCATATTGTACAAATGCTATTTAAACTAGCGGAACATGCTTATTACAGCAGCAGCGGATGCACTCGAGCTATTCCTGTGGCTGTCATAGTGTAGCCTTACTGGAGAGCAGCTGACTCTTGAGTGGAGTTTAGTGTGTAAGATGTTCACTAACAAGTTTCCAGAAAATCAACTTGTGTAGAGGGGAGGAGAGGAAAGGTGAATGGGTAGCAAGGGAGAAAGTGAAGCTGTGATAGAGGTCCCACCCTACCATTGGCCAGGCTCTCAACAGGACACTGGAATGACCCAGAACTGTGCTGAGCTTTGGGCTGGGATGGCTAGGTATTTACACTATCATGCTTACCAGTCTCTGGGTATGGATTCTCCCGCAAAGGGCCTGACATTGGGTCGGGTGGCTTTCTGTGCCTATGGCAGCACTGAAGGATCCAGCAGCTGGCAACAAGTCTTTTTATTGAAGGGGTTGCAGAGTGAAGTGTGGACTCAGTGATTCCATTCATAGGTATTCCACTCCTTTGCATTTCCACAGAAACAAATGCTCACCAAAAGCCAGGCACAAGAATGTTTACTAGCAACCCTCCCATAATGACCCCTATCTGGAAACAACCTAAATGTTCACTGACAATGGAACAGATAAACATGTCTAAAAACTCTCACACAGTGCACTATGATACATCCTAAATGTTCGCTGACTCTGGAACAGATAAATATGTCAAAAAACTCTCACACAGTGCACTACGCAAACTACCACTGCATGAAAAGCTATGGAAGATGCCCCCAGACGTATCAGATGAAATAAGGTGCAAACGAGTACATACGTGATGATTTTGCTCGAGTAATGTTCAACAGCAAGCAGAAACAAGCTAGGCTGCTAGAGACAGGAGAGGGGTTACTCCTGAGGGGGCAGAGACTAGAAGTCCTGAGTGAGGTTTCGGAAGGTTTGCCCATGATCTGACTTGATGTGGATGCTAGCTACACAGTGGTGTTCAACTTGTGAAAATTCAGTGAATAGTATGTATACTTGTGATTTCTGCAGCTTTCTTCTGTAAAAGCTCACTAAAAATAATAAAAGAAATACAAACTATATTTCTAGACTTTGGTTCACTAGTTTTTGGCTCAAAAAACAAAACAAAACAAAACAAAAAAACCCAACAGAGATCTTTTCTCCTTCCTCATCATGTTTTTCAGAGATGGCACATGAATCTCTCTGAGGGAATTAAATTTCTTCGTACTGTTCCCCTTTTTCTTTCAGGAAGACTATCCTAAGTTTTTAATTTGTAATTGAATTTTAAAGTTGCTTTTATTCCTTTCCTCTTACCTATGAAGCAAGGATTGTCCTCTGAATGTGAAACCCTTTACTTTCCCTCTTCTTTGTTAAGTCTCATATATTTGTTTTTCTAACTCTCTTCTCCATTTTTTTCTTGCAGTCCTGTTTTGTTAGAGATTGAGAGATGTTGAGATTTGGTCAGCCAAAAGCATGCATCCTGACTTTCTTAACCTTGACGAGAAAGGAAATATCAGGCAGAATTCCCACTCAGCTAACCTCTCAGATAGGCCTAGACTTGCCCACTGTCCTTTTGTGATTCCTGTAATACTTGGTATCTTTCCTCTGCTTTTTCCTTAGGGTGATCACAACCCCTGGTTTTCCCAGGACCATCTTGGTTTAATCCTATTTTCCTGATGAAATTATTAGTAGTGGATTAAATAGCATCCCCTCAATATGTCCACTGGTAACCTCAAAGTGACCTTATTTGGGATAAAGTTATTTGCAAATGTAATTAAGGTGAGAATCTCAAGGTGAGATCAACCTGGATTAGGGTGGGGCTGGCCCTAAGTTCAGTAATGAGAAAAGGCACAGAAAAAGGGAGACAGAGGAGGATCACAGTCCTCAGCCAAGGAACACCAGAAGCTAAGATGAGCAAGACAGGATTCTTGTCCGGAGTCTGAAGGGAATGCGTGGCCTTGTGACACCATGGTTCCATGTGCTTTAGCTTTCTGAATTTCAGAAAGTAGGAGACTTAATGAGCTTGGGGAAAGCAGCACAGATCTACAGTCTCCCCTATATTGCGCATGTGTTTGAAAACAAGGTAAAGAGGAATTTGGGGAAGGCAATCTAATAATACCCACGTGTGTCTGGCATAACATTTTTAAGGACAAAACACTTTCTGGCTTATAAATCTGTGAAATAACTCACATAAGATAAACTTATTTTACCTGATAAAATATTTGTAAGCTTATGTTTTGCCTTTTGTGCTATATATTTTGGTTGAAACTAACAGTCTTGTCCCCCCAGAAACACTGAATTTGATCAGTCCTTGAGTATTTTTACTCATTTTTTCTTCTCTATCTACCCTTTCTCCTCTCATGGATAGAGTTCCTGTCAATATACTGATGACCCTAAAATTTGCATTGCCTCTCGGTCTTTCTCTTGAACTTCAGGATCATGTTCAACTAGATGCAGCACTTCAACTCAGACTGCTAATGAATTTCTCATACTTCAACTCATTCAAAACTAAACTTCTGGTTTTCCTCCTCAGATTTACTCATTAAACAGCTGTTCAGTTTTTCTAAGCTATAACCCTAGC
Source organism: Aplodontia rufa (assembly GCA_004027875.1). Taxonomy (NCBI): domain Eukaryota; kingdom Metazoa; phylum Chordata; class Mammalia; order Rodentia; family Aplodontiidae; genus Aplodontia; species Aplodontia rufa. Next base: position 41,737 of record PVKS010008211.1, read on the forward strand.
ATTATCCTTGACTCTTTCTTCTCTTGTTCACTTACCTAGATTCCGGTGGTCTGGAAATCCTCCTGACTTTCTCTTAAGAGATGTCCCCAAATTGAGCACCTCTTGCTGCCTCCATGTTCATGACTCTGGTCCAATATGCCTTCACCTACCATCTGCAATACATTAGCTGCCTCCTAACTGGTCTCCCTACATCCTCTGTGGCCCCTAGAGTCTATTCTGCACAGCAGATGGAAAGATCTGCACAACCATAAGTTGTACCATGACATATTCAAGTGATTTCCCATCACTCAATTGTAACAGCACCCTATTATTCTTTTCTCTCTGGCTTCCCCTATCTCCTGTCAAATACTCTTCTGTTAGCTCCCTGTCCTAGCTACCTCCCAACCCCAATTCCATTTCAACATGCCATTCTTTTAAAGCTGTTCCCTACACTTGGAATGTTCTTCTGTCCCACTGCCCCCATAGCTGTCTGCCTCATTATAACAAGCCTTCGCTCTAATTTATCTATTCGATGTGTTAGAGCCTGACCAAATAATTTTACATTGGAAATCCTCCTCCAATCTCTGGAATTTTTACCCATCTTTACTCCCTATCCATTAATCTTTCTCTATTTTTTTTTGCTCACTATTGTACTCTGGAAAATTGGAGCAGAACCTGACACTTAGTAGGTCCTTGGTAAATGATTGTGTAACTTGTGTATCTGAATGAATGAAGGTTGATATAATCCCTGCTAAAGCTTTTCTGTGCCCATACAAACAGTTCAAGGCAATTTGCAGAGATCCTCCCAACCTCACAGTCCATGCCTGTTAGGAAAAAAACCCCAGCTGCATAATCACCATAGAAGCTGCTACAAACTACCAATATAAAAACCAGAGAGGACTGAGTTTATGAAACACTGAAGATTAAAGTCTAATTTTCCTGCTCTGATGGAACCCATAACCTCCGCCTCTCCCTGGGTTCAATGGACTATTTCAATCTCTGAATAGCCTGCTTACAACTATCAATCAAGGTTCCCAGTTGCTTCACTAATTGGGAGTTTTATGAAACAATAAATAACATTTTTCTTTGCCTTTCTGAGCCTAGAAAAAAGAAATAGACAAATGGATTAATTAGATAGACATCAAGATGTTAACTTTATTTATGGCAGAAGAGAAAGTGGCTTGGATCTATGGCCATAATCAGGTTTTCTGATATGTCCCCCATTCTTTTTTATTTGTTCATTAATAAAATCCACTACAATTTTGTGGGTCAATTCAGGATTTTAAAGTACTGAGTTCTGAGGAAAGAGGCTTTAAGTCCTGGCATGTGGGGAGGGAGAGTGGTTGAAAACATAAATTTTGCTTACTGCCTGCTATCAATATGGAGACATTCATAAGTTAAGAATAAGTCCCTCAGAATTAAAGTCCCAATAGTTTCCTAGACAGACACAGGTCCACACATTCCATCAAATAAGAGACACTTGCAAATTCTGTATTTGATTTTTTAAAAACTTTTACATAGTCTCCAAAAGGAAAAGGGGAAAGATGAAATTCATCAATTGTATTAGCTAATTATCTCTTCCTCCTTATTCTTCTTTCTCTCCTCATCCTTTTTATCCCCTATTTGCAATCTTTTGTGATTTAAGGAAAAAAAGGCTGAATTCCAGGCTTCTTGAATTTCTCATCTCGCTCTCCTCTTCCCTGTCCTCCCGCCTCCCCTCCCTTGCTGTTTGAAGTTTGAGTAGCTTTCATTTACTCTATGCCCCATTAACCCAGATGTTATGAAGTTAGTGGCAAAAGATTATGTTTTCTTATTTCCTGTCATCTTTGCCTAAGACAGTAAATTTTAAAATTCTTGAGGCAACAAATTACTGATTTGCATAAACAAAGACTAGAAAAATGATAGCAGGACAGAGGGGCATCTAGATAGCTGTGGTTCCCAGGGCAGCCAGGGCTCTCTGTTACCTTCTCTGCTGTTCAACGTTCCATTCGTCAGTGGAGTGATTTAAGATTCACAAAACATAGCCACAGCTGATGTTTACATACATATCCTCACGATAAAAAACATTCAGTGTTTTTAATTTAAAAGTTCATGAAAGATCCCAAAGTGGTTAGGGTTTGTATGGTCTCAGTGGTGATGTTTATAATGTGGTTGATGCGGATTGAGGAAATGTTTGTCAGGCAATGTAATCATGCTTTATGAGTAAGCATCTGAGAGGAGAAGGGATTCTGACCTCTCCTTCCACCTGTTCATCATCCTGCACTTAAACCTGCATTTGTACCATCAGCTTATGGTCCACCCCTTTCTCACTGCCCCTCTTAAAGCTACATAGTAGAACCAAAGGATTCCAAAACCTACAGAAGCCAGGAAAGTAGCATAAATAAAACAAGTGCTGGAGCATGAGAAAACGAGTAGAGCAAAGGTAATGAGAAACAGCATGAGCTGCAGTATTGGACATGTAATCGGGGGTGGTGAAGACAGTGGTAAACTAGCACACACACTCTCCATCTAACGGAGCAGATCCTTTGTTCTTTGTCACCTGGTGAGAATACTGTCATGAGTTGCAAACCAGTTTTCTGGAGGAGCTGGAATTTAAGTGTCCATGTGGAAGCTTCCTTCCATGGAAGGAAGGTCATGTGAAAGGTCCAATTGGCTCATGGACCAGCTACAGGTTTGTTTTGAAACAACTGAAATCCAACATCTTTGAGAATTCTATTGCCTTGCCGTGGGCTCAAAGTTGTCAATTTGCTAAAGAAGTAGAACCAGGAAGAAAAGTAAATAAAATTTAGTGGAATCATACTATGGTACAGGAAGAATGAAAATTACTTCAATTTCATTTAATAAGTAATGGTTGGGTACTGTTAGGGTTTAGATAGAGGTGTCTTGCAAAAGTTCATGTGTAAGACAATGAAAGAAGGTTTAGAGGTGATTATGAGACACTTGACCTAATCAGTGATTTAATTCCCTGACAGGGATTAACTGGGTAGTAACTGTAGGCAGGAAGGGTGTGGCTGGAGGAGGTGGGTCATTGGCAGCTTGGCTTTGGGTTATATGTTATTGGGTAGTGAGAGGAGTCTTTCTGCCTCTCCTTCCTGGTGATGTATCCCCAACTGCTTTCCTCTGCCACACACTCCCCATGATGTCCTGCCTCACCTCAGGCCCCAAGGAATGGAGTGGGGCCATCTATGGATGGAGACCTCCAAAACCATAAGCCCCCAAATAAACTTTTCCTCCCCTGATTGTTCTTGTCAGGTCTTTTGGTCACAGCAGTGAAAAGCTGAATACCTACCTCATGCTGAATAATAGTTCAAATTCTTGGGATATACCAATAAAGCAAAGCAGGCAAAATTCCTAAACTTATTGAGCTCACTGTACCTACAGTTCTCTTACTGAATAATAAATATGATCCTAATGAGAAGTGGTATTATCATCAATTTTTAGATGAGCCAAAACATGGTGGAAAACTTGTTGGAACTTTAGTCTGTGGGGCTTCCAATCCTATTTGCACTGTGACATATTACACACTAGTTCCTGGGAGAAGGAGAATGAGAGAATGCATAGCTATACAAGAAATTCTGTGTGTGTGTGTATATGTGTATTAAGGAAACGGGGTCTGACTGAGTTATAAACTACATCTCACAATTGTTTTATTAGTAATAATATCAGCATCCATTTATTATAATCATACTTGACAGCACTATGCTTAGTGCTTCTCATATATTAGTTGTATCTTACAGCAACAGAGAGTTAGGTAACAGCTATAATCCTCATTTTAGAAAGAAGGTTTATTTATTTATTTATTTTTTTTATTTTAATTTTATTTTTTTTTTATTTTTTGAACAACCTTACATGATTTTAACAAAATAATATAAAATTGAAAGAAGGTTTAAAAGAGGATAAAAAATTTACTCACGATATCACAGCTAATAGATGGCATGTATCTGTCCTTAAGCCCAGATCTGTCCTGATCCAAAGTCTGCTCTAAAGCCCAGTCCTGCTCTGACTCCCCTAAGTTACTCCTTTTGAGAACAGTGGAGACAAGGGAGTGAAAAGCTATCCCTGGACAGCACATTTGATAACCTGTTGTATCTTTACCAATTGGCAGAAAGTTAATGCCAAAAATACTTTCTGAAGGATTGTGGGTCAGAGATTGAGCTCAGCCCTGCTCAGATATGACAATCGCAACATTAGGGAAATGAAGCTCTTCTTTCTCATACCCCCAGTCCTTAGCATGGCACACAAGCTCCCTAAGAGGACTTGCCTATTGTCCATCACTGTGCATTATCTTCCTTTCGAGTGAATTGACCCAGGAAATTCACTGGGTCCCATAGACATCAAGAAATCTACTAGGCCAATCATAAATGAGAAAAGTCATGATGTAGATAGTCCCTTAGAACCTTTTCTTGGCATACCATATACAGCACTAATACTTATTATGAATAATTTACTCCTCTGATTTACAAAAGGAAGCTAGAAAATATTTAAGGTATTCATAAATAAACAGTTCTTCATCTTCACTTATTAATGGTCAAGTGTTGAATTCTATAGACCATTAATAGTGAGCTCTTTATTTTTTCCTACAAGCCTAATCCTTATTTTCTGTTTCTTTTCTTTCTTTCTTTTCTTTTCTTTCTTTCTGTTTTTTGTCAATTGACCTGTTTACCCAAATAAGTTTGAATTGTCTTTAATTCCTCCTTCTACTTTGAGCCTCATGTGTAATCACCACATTGTAACTATCCCATCTCTGGAATTTTTCAGAATCCCCTTGTTCTTAATTCCCACTGCTTTTACCATAGTAACCTATGTAATCAGTTTCTTGGACAACTACGGTAGTCTGCATTGGTTCCTTCATCCCATTTCTTTTCACCACTGCTGATTTTAGATCATCTCAGATTAAGATTCTGTTCACCAAAATCCTTTATGAGGATCTTATTGTCTAGAGATAAAATTCAAACACCTTCAACAAGTATAATATTTAAGACCATTCATTCAAACTTTCCTTAAGTGTTATTTTGGTTTGAATGTGAAGTGTAGCCCTTAAAGCTCACGTGAGGCGGAGGTTAGATGATTGGGTTAGAAAAGCCTTGACTTGGACTGGAGCAGTGGCTCTGTGGTTATGGCACTTGCCTGGCATGCACAAGGACACAAGTTTAAACCCCAGCACCACGTACACAATGAAGTGTCGGAGCAACGGAAGCCATGTGAAAACCTAAAGAAAGTTGATTTTCTCTCTTTCTCCCTCCCTCTCACTGTCCCTCTCTCTTAGGGGGAAAATAAAGCCTTAACCCAGTCAGTAAATTAATACTCTTGCAGGGATTAACTGGCAACTGTATGCTGACAGGGTGTGGCTAGAGGAGGTGGGTCATTGAGGGCATGCCTTTGGGGTATATATTCTGTATCTGGCACAGAGTCTTTCTTTCTGATCTGCTTCCTGATATGATGTCTTGAACTCCTGACTCCCTGGTGCCCTATTATATAGCTTCTGACTATGGACTAAGACTTCTGAAACCATGAGCCCTCAAAATCAACTTTTCCTCCTCAAATTGTTTTTGTCAGGTCATTTAGTTGCAGCAGCAAAAAAGTTGACTAAATTAAGTGTTTACTGCATACTTCTGGTGGGGGGATAAGGAACAGGGGTATTCTCTGCCACTAAAGGAGACTTTCTAAAGTCTGGTGGAGGAGTAGTGATTGTAAGCCTAACACACAAGTATAACAGGGGTTGAGATGTTTGTTTGGGGGTGCAATAAGGGAGCAGTTAATGATTATCTGTAGGGGCCCATGCACCCTATACTTAATACATGCCCTATACTTCCCCATCATCCAGATTACGCTACTCTGGGCTTTAGGGGTGGAAAATGTAAAATGGGCTAGGCTAGCCTAATTGTATTTTCCTTGCCCCTGGGGTGAGTTAATGCTTCAGGTTTATGTAAGCTAGTCTTGGCAAAGTGGGGAAAAAAAAAAAAAAAACTAGTGGGACTTTTGCTGAGATGCTGAGAATTCTAGACCAGAGGCGGTCTAGTTTCTTTCTGGAAGAAAGGAAAGAAGTCTGATGACCTCTTATTTGGGAAATAAGAGGGAAACCAAGTGAGGATTGCAAAAATCAGGAAATGCGGGTGTTCAGCACCAAATGTTCAGGCACGGATGTTCAAAAAAGAATCATGCCTAAAAGCTGCTGAGTAAAAACCTTTTTACTGGGATGGTGGCTCTTGGGCCAGATTCACTGGCCTTCCAGAGTGAGGACAGGCAGGGAAAGTGGCATGTGGCCCTGGCTGGAGAGTGACTTTATAGTCTGGGTTGGGCAGAGGAAGTTTGGGGGCCTGGTCCTTCAGAGATTGGCTGGGGATTACATCAATCATCAGGCCTTTGTGAGACACCATTGGGTTTTGTCTGCTACCATCTGATTGGTTACGAACTTTTAGGAGAAACAATATGTATGGTGTGAAGATTATAGGGTTTGAGCCCAAAGCTCTCTGATGGAGGTAAGGAGCTTGCCCAATCTGTGAGACGAATAAGTCCATGTTTCCTCAGAGGTCAGAAAATTCTAAGGAAGGAGTGGACTAAAAGATGTACAACAATTTATCTGAATGTGATACCAGCTGTTGTTTCTCCCAAGGATCGACACTTGGGGGAATTTATTCTAAGTTCTTGCAAAAGTAGTATGTTAAAACTGAAATACTCAAGTAACTTTTTGGGAAAAAAAGGAGACAAACAGCATCATTGACAATCCTACTGCTTCAAGAGAGATTGAAAGGACTCAACTCACTTTGTCATATGTAATAGCTGGCAAAAGATCAACTGTCCATTATGAGATGAATGGATAAAAATATGTAGTCTATCCATTTAATCAAATGCTATTCAGAAATTCATGATATAATATGAATGAATCTCCAATTATGTTGAATGGAAATAAGAAGATGGAAAAATGTGTGTATGATTTGACTTATTTAAAACTCTAGAAATGCAAACAAATCCATATATGTCAGATCTATATATTCTCACAAAGTAGATCAATAGTTCCTTCTGTATGCCCAAGAAAGAAGGAAAGAGAAACTTTAAAGGGACACAAGGAATTTTGTGGTTGGTGATTCATGTATATATTTACTGCCTGCCTATGGTGATAGTTTTACAAGTATTTAATATGTGTCAAATATCAAATTCTATACTTTAAGTATTATATATCAATTTATGTCTCTGTAAAACTGTTAAACAAGATACTCTTCTCACTTCTTGGACAAAATAATTATGTTTGATTTTGAGGCATTCTAAGAAAGAAAACTGCCTCTCAATTTCAGGAATAGGTATTGTTTATGAAAATGGTGACAACACTGGAGGGAAAAATGAGCTTTGAAATGGTCATGGGAGCCAGGCAAAGTGGTGCATGCCTGTAATCTCAGCAGCTCTGGAGGCTGAGGCAGGAAGATTGCAAGTTCAAAGTCAGTCTCAGCAACTTAGCAAGGACCTTTCTCAAAATAAAATACAAAAAGCGTTGAGGATGTGCCTCAGTGGTTAAGTGCCTCTGGGTTCAATCCTGATAATAAATAAATAAATACATAAGTAAGAGAAAGAAATGACCATGGGAAAGCTACTATAGCTTCCAAGAGGTCAGATTGGATTTGGAGTTGTAATAGTAAGTGGAAGTAATAGTTTCAAGCTATACCAACTTTGCTGTTGACATCCATGGCCATGGTTATAGTCAACACTTGAATTGCCACCAGGCTTAGGCAAAAATCACACAGTGAACACTAAAGACATGAACTTGGCATTTCTCACCATGAGACAGCAATGCCAAGAAGAGCCTGGAAGACAGGAAGATCAATGTCACTGGCCTGGACTAACCCCTAAATTTGTTCTGGTTCAGAACACAAATATTAAGACCTGTCTCTTTGTCTACATTTCTATTGAGAAGGCATTTACCACCCAGGATTGTATTGACGCAGGATAAATGAAGCAAATAAATGGGGGAAAAATGTTCCTACAGTATGCCATGTACAGAAGAAACAAGACTTCTATGTGCCCCAGAAGATTGAAATTAGAATCAGTAGGTGAAAATTAAGGGAAAGTTGTATTTGATTTAACATGATGAAGTCATTAAAGTAGTGGGTGATATTTAAAAAATGAAATTAGCTGCTTTGTGAGACAGCAATCTCCCCATCAGCAAAAGCATTGAAGCAGAAGCTAATTACAAATATTATTTCTGCAGTTTGTGCTCCCTTAAGGTAAATTATGTGTAATGTAATCAATTGATTCAGGAACACAGTCTGTATTACATAGACACCTATTAATTATAACATGATCAGTATGTGTGCATAGGAAAGAGTATTGCAGGAAGTACAGCAATACACAGTTGTTTTGTGCAGCTGTCTGATTAGTTGGCACTGCCATTCCTTTGTTCAATATCAGCAATTGTAAACTGTGTTGTAGTTTCATGCTGTCTGAAACCTAATGTGAATTATGTTCATTTTTAAAACAATATGCCATACTGGAGATATGGAGGTATGCATGAAATGTAGCTTGCTTGGTTGAATGAATTACTTTACAACACAACTTTTGAGGTTTCTAATGATTTTAACTCTAATAACTGTGTGATAGCACTTGGAGGAGAACCGATCATCTTCTGCAGTATTAGACTAGATTTTCTAAGGTGGGTGTCAATTTTTCAATTGTCTGATTTGTTGTCTTAGAAAGAAAAATGGATATGATTGCGCTTCCTCCAACTGGGAATCTACCTCTACTCTCATCCTCAATTTTGCCTAAATTTCTCATTCTTCTTCCTCTAGTCTCAACACAAAGTGTCTGGGAGTAAGTTTGGGAGGGATGGTTTTCAGCCATGTTACAAGTCTAAATGCTCTTTTCACATCTAGGGAGAGATTTTAGTTAGCGATGTTTGCATGAGTCTGGAGTTGAGAGACGAGAGCACAGTGTGATGGAATCTATTTCCAGATTAGACAAGAATAGACAATGCGTGTTGAGGAGGGAGATAAGCAGAAGGAGCACTCTTCGCCTCTCTGATGTGATGTGATAGAAACACAGAGATGGGGTAGCTCATGAGATAGGAGGAAACTCACGTGAGCATCATCACAGAGGCTTAGAGAATAAAATATACCCCAAATAAGCAAAGTCGATACCAATTCTGAGCTCTTCTTGAAAAAAGTTACATTACTGAATCTAATCTTTTAGAAGTTTCAGGCAAACTCAAATTGAAGGAGTTTAAAAAAATCAATGATTTAATGTCTCTATTAATTGTCATTTTATAGATTTTAAAATGTGGTTCTTCTTAGCCCCTAAATCTCACCCTATGTTGTTCATGTGTCTTTTAACCTTACACCTGGCTTTTACTATCCTTCCTGCTTCAGAAATTTAGGACAAGATCTCCAGACTCAAGGTGACTTTGACTAATTTCCCTCCATAGAGGAATTTCTAATGATCTTGTGCAGAATTAGGCCCTGATGAAAGAGCATGTCAGTATCGTCTGTGGGCCTATTCTGCCTGACATATAAGCCTTTTAGACGATTTTTCTCATGAAAGGGTTCTTTGATACATTAGAACAACAATGATATTATTGTCACCCAATAATTGCATTCCAAAAGTAGGAGCTATATATAAGTCCTAAGAATGTATTCATGAGGGTTGGGCATTTTGGCTTTGAAAAACTGAAAAGGAGACATTTCAGTCTCAGAACAAGTGAGCCTTCTGAAGAGCATTTCACTGGGGTCAAGAAAATGGCAGCAGGGTCAGTAGGATATTCACATCGGCTCTTCTTCTCTTTAACATTTGCAGTTCTGTAGAGGCCAAAAATTAAATCTTTGTTTTCCTCCAATTCTCTTGCCCCCTCAGACTTCTGAGTGATTCTTCGTTGTCACTCACCAACAAAGACTTAACATTTACCAGGGATTAGAAAGCAAATTCCTGAGGCCTCCAAACCATGAGTGATTAGATAAGCCAGCATTTAGTAATTAAGCCATGACATGAATGAGAACGTGAAATATTTGGAAGGTTATCGCAGGACTCGCCTAGCAGCTGTCTTGCATAAAGGACTCCTCTTATAAGAAAAGCCCTTCAGTCTTCAGGATATCGCACAGACCCCCTCTAGCTGTGCCGCAACTCTCCCTAGCTGGAGATTTTCTAATGCTCCTTAATAACTAATATAAATCACAACAGTTCATAATGGTGTACGGGCATCCTAGGGTTGGCTTAATATGCATCGTCTGGCAATTTGCGGTACAACCTACTGGGTAACTGTATAAGTTATTTTGATCAGTTTATGCAGCACAATGATAATGGCTTTTGTAAATTGCTTGGTTTTCCTTTTGTATGATAGATTTATCATTCAAGGTTCTGAGGGGGCTTAGGGATCCATAATTTTGAAGAAATATCAAGCCATCCCCCCCTCTGTGCTAAAACATGGACACTCATGAATCAAGAAAAGGCACTTCATATTTCTGGAGCCTACACAATCACAGGACACCCATCAACATATCTGTATACGAAGAATATTTACAACAACTTGCTTGCTTAGCAGCCCTCCCTAACAGTTTCTCCATGTTGAATGAAAAGTAATTTTTTTCATGTTGGTGAAGAGTAATGTTTTTCCCAGTGGGCTTAAAGATCCGTTTTTTTCTTGTAGTTTGGTACTCTTTTATTAATTCTCAAGTTAAACAGAAATAAATGAATGTGTTGAGACAGGCTCCTGTGTAACTCTCTTTAAAGGAGATTAGTGAAAAGTGTTCCATTTCTGCAAAGGTGTCAATGAATGCCCAGTGTATAGTCATAGGTACCATCATGTATACTCTGCTTAGGGTAATAAGGAAGGGTATGAGGGGGTCAGCAGATTTTGCTAAGCTCTCCATTCAATATTCTCTCTCACTGTTCTTGGTAAGGAAGAGGGAATGATGGGTGGCTGATGTGGTGTTTGTGGAAGTTAATACCCACATGAATTTCTTATCTCCATAGTCAGTGACCTTTCCTAAAAGTTACAGCTTTGCAAGGCCAATACCCCTGAATAGCATTCTAGGTCATGTGACCAGGAAATGACAAAAAGAGATTAAATTTGAAGATAGTAGCTCCCAGTAACATAAATCTCTTCATGATTTTAGACTTTAGAGGTTGAAATTAATTTTAAATGTTTCCACATGATTTTTTCTTTTGCTGTTGTTTTTCAATCTCTTCTTCAATGAATAATTGTCCCGAATTTGGGTCCACATGGTTTGGGACCAGCAACTCCCTTCGTCCTAAGAAGCCTCTGTTATCAAGCTTTTTCTTGTAATAAGACAAATGATTTTATTATTGTTTTCCTGGTGTATGCCGAGCTTTGTTTCACTTTAGGAGCCTTTGGCTTAGGTCCTAGGTCTTGGTGGCATAGTCGAATTCCCTTTTCTTTGATACACACTCAAGTATCTGAGGACAGAAATGCTATTCCTTTCTAAGCTTGTCTCCTTCAGGGAAAGAGGTATCTTCCAGTTTCAACTGGCCTTCATCATTTGACATTTTTCCTTCCTTGTTTTACCAGTTAGCCAGAGTATCTGAGACCCAGATGGAGTCTGAAGATGTCCCATGCTATGTTCTGGTGTTTCCCCCGAAGATGTTTTCGGCAGCCATACTATATTGTCTAAATAGCATTTACCAACAGAGTACTATTTACTAAGCATTGCTACATGTTAAAGACAAAATACAAATGAGACATGGATTCTATCTTTGTATAAGATCAAGGAATATTTTAAATATATGACTCTATTTAAACAGAAGCCTGAAGTCTTAACACGCTCTGGAAGTGAGGGAGAAGGCTTGGCGACCTCTGCATGGCTCTACTGCTGATGGTGGTGAAAATATGCTGATCTAAAAGCAAAAATTGAACAAGATTGTTAAATGTGAGTAGGGCACTTTTTATTTTTAAGAGAGGGACAGTGAGAGAGAGAGAGATAGATAGAGAGAAACAGAAAGAGAATCAATTTTATTTAGTTTTTCTTATTTTCTTTACTGCTCTGACATTTTGTTTTGTACGTGGTGCTGGGGTTCAAACCCAGGGACTTGCACACGCAATGCAAGCACCATAACTGCTGAGCCATTGCTCCAGCCCCAAGCAGGGCACTTTTAATTTAATAAAACAGTAGATGATTTGGAATTCTGAAAATTCTAGGAAGAAAGAAAAAGAAAGAAGGAAGGAAGGGAGGGAGGGAGGAAAGCAGATGTGGAAATATGAGATGCATTTCAGCAATGGTTAGTGGACTAAGAATGAGGAGCAAGCAATAAGATGGGAAGGTGATAGAAATGGAAGGGCAGGTTTGGAACCAAAGCATGACTTCTGGAGAGAGACCTTTAGGATTTATACTCCAGGTTCTTGTCACTCATGGTGTGGTCTGAGGATGAGCAGCTTCATCACCTCCTAGGAGCTTGTTAAAAAGACAGATTCACAGACAAGGCTGAGGGTTTGGCAAGATTGCAGGAGATTCTGGTACACACTGTAGTCTAGGATGCACAATTAGAGGATGCAGACAACACAACCCTTTACTTGAGATCTGGGACAGAGAAAGAAAGGAAAAAGCAATGTACTTTTGGGGATACTGGTGCTATTCATTTAACCCATAGGATTAATTTCTATTGCCTTCCCTTTACAGAAGGAAAGTCTGCACCTGAGCAGGTTAGTTATATTTACCCAAAGTCTTGATGCAATAAATGGCAGAGAAAGAATTGAGAGCCTGCTATGTCTGGCTCAAGCAAATGCCTAGCTCTACTTCATGATTGAGTGAGTTGATTGTGGTTGGATTTTGGAAAGTTAAAAGTAAGACAGTCAATAAAGAGGATTGGGACTGCTTTTTGTCAACTAGAAATCACCCCTCATGGATGAGATGTTTTACATGATGTGATGTATGGTGGGTAGGTGCTTAGGAATTTATATCTGCTATGTTTAGTGGCTGAAGTCTCAAGTCTTTGCTCAAGTTCCTTCCACAGTCAATATTTATGTGCCCACGTTCTCTGTGATCTCCTTTACCTTTAGTATCAAATATGAACTATCTGACTTGTCACCCTGGGAGACTGTGGGGAGCCTGGTATTTTATTTTATCCCAGCTCTAACCCTATTTGGGCGTTGGAGGAGGAGTGGTCTGCAAACAGGGTGTGCATACTCCAAAGACATATTTTATAGCCATCTTGAAAACAAAAAAGTCCCTGCAGTCCTTCAGATGGCATTACACACTTCAGCCATTCTGATACATTCTTTTTCCTCAATGGCTCCTTTGATACCTATGTCCATTGCTTCCCTTAGATACAGCAGGAAGCCTTTATATTTGTACCTCTGAAAATTATTCAGGTCATGTTTAGCTACAAATAAGTTTTGCTGCCTCCAGTGGATAGAATCTATTTCTACAATTTGGAGTTTGAAGGAGTAGGGGGAAGAAAAAAAATGATACTTTATTTTTAAGACAGTTGTTCATAAGTTTTTAGAGTTACACTTTTGTCTATTTACAAGCTATTGATGGTCTTAACCTTCCCTCCCCGCCAAAAAAGAAAAAAACTCCAGCATTTGCAGATAAGTTTAGGCATATAATTTAGGGGATCTGATAGATTCTTTCAAACTTTTCAAGAACTCGCCCTCCATGAAATCTGTTGGTTTAAAATTATTTTACAGCAGTGGGGGTAGACAATATCTTGGTGTTTTTATGTGGAAAAATATTAATATCTTTAAGAGAAAAGAAAATTTTATACCTATGAAGAGTAATCTCAGCACTACATTATTGGTTCTGTCAGAGAGGAAGCACATTCTTCATCTGTTCCCATGATGGTTTTCCTGAGACCAACCAAGTTGCTGACCAGATTTATCCCTGTAGCAGTTAATGCTGGATGCCTGTGGCTAGAATGGCTTTGGAAGTAGGAAGAAGGCATAAATCAGTGGCTGGATATTGCCAATGTCTGTGGTTTATTCTTCAAAATGGAGCCAAAGACAGGCACACTTCAGAGGATTTAGCTTCTGGGCTATCAAGTATTTCTTTTTGCTCATACACGTAACTTGCTGAGTGATATTGTGTGACAGTCACCCTGCTCTTTGAACATCACAGGGCATTTTATCACTATAGCTGATGGAGATTTCCTCACAGGTTATCTTTTCTCCTGACAAAGGGACCATTTGTAGATGTTCTCCAAAACTTAAGTGTTTGAGAGAAGGAGAAAGAGGAGGAAAGGGAGATGGAGAGAATATCGCAAAGTTAAATCAAGACTGGGGTTGCTGATCTGTGGATGATAGGAGAGCTGGTATTTCTCAAAGTTATGTAACAACTCAGGGCACAATTAGAATCAGTTAAATTTTCAACAAAAAGGGCTGGAATGGTGGCCTGCGGTTATGGCACTTGCCTGGCATGAGGTTTGAACCGCAGCACCACGTATACAACTGAGTATCAAAGCAATGAAAAACTAAATAAAATTGATTTCCCCTCTCTCTTTCTATCTCATTTTGCCTCTCTCTTTAATTTTTTTCAATACAAAGGTAAAATAATGCTAAATCTTAGAACAAGGTCTTTGTTGTTACTCTATTTCTCATATAGAAACACCATTCCATAAAATAATGAAAACGTCTCAAATGTTAAATGTTAATGCTAAGTAATTGCTTTCGTCCATAGATATCCTGGAGACTTGGTCACTATAGTTCACACCACCAGGACTGTGGTGGTTGCTCCGGAGCTGGATCTTCCTTCTCTTCTTCTTGTCCCTCTGTAATCCACTGTCCACAAAGTAGTCAAAACAGCTTTTTAGAAATGCGATTTGTTTCAAGCTTAAATTTTCTTTCCAGGACTTTGCATTACGCTTGGAATAAAATCCAACCTCTCTCTTGGGTCTTGGCTGGATGTTCTTGATTTAGTCCTCCCCTTCTTCTGGGAATCCCATTTTATACCAATCACTCTCTTGCTTACAATGTCCCAGCCACACTGGCTGCTCTCTGTTCCTTCAATGAGCAAAATTCACTTTCCTTGCACTTACTGTTTCTTTATTTGAGACTGCTCATCCTCTCCAAATTTGAAGGCCTGGCTCCATTTTCTCATCTAGACCTCTGTTTAAAGTTTTCCCTTCAGATAGATCTTTCCCGAACATTCATTGCAAGACAGTCCTTTTCACCCTCACCCTCCATCTTACCCATCTTATCATATCCTACACTTCCCGCTACGCTGAATTACAGAATAGATTTTTTGCTTACAAAGTTCATTTTTCATTGCTTCAATAGAATTTCAATTCTGTAAGAGCAAGTACTTTATCTTATTGAGAGTTAAAGCCTTAAGCTTTAACATACTACTTGTCATATAAACAAGTATTTTCCAAAAGCTTTTGGGATTTTTGAATGAATGGAAAAAAGTAGTTTTCAGTGAAATTTCACACAAGGGACCTCATTTAATATGGAATGTGAATGAAGGTGAAAAAAAATGTGTTATCCTCTGACTCACGGGGGTTCCCTGAGGCACAATCTCAAATCATATTCTTTCATGAGCAGGTGAAGAGAGATTCCATAGAAGACATATTCTGTGATCTTTGGAACTCCTGTAACCTTCAAGGCAAGGACAAGAAGAAATCTTCGATGCAGTGATATATGTGGAGAAGGAGAATGCTAGTGCGCAGCAGTGCATGTCTCTGCACACAGCACTTGTTCTTGCTACTGCAATGGTTCCATCCCTTGTGGGTGGGGAAGGGACTGGGCTGGGAATCAGATGCGAGCTCAAGCCCTGTCCTTGTTACCATAAGTCCCTGAAAATCTGCACAAAGCAGACTTCTGGGGTTGTGTGAAGTGGGAGTCTATGAAGTGGGAATGATAATAAAGAAAGCTAATAATTTTTATTAAATGCTTTTTGTGTCCCAAACTTTATGCAGACATTTGCATATCTTATTTTGCTTAATTCATGCTGACATCCCCATGACATTAATAGTATTGCTACTTTGCTCCCTGCACCACCCCCACGCTATTCTCCCTCTTCCAACATGTTGATAATCCACACTACTGCTCTCTTTTTACAGATCCAACTTTGCCAAGAATATTGCCAAGGCAGCTGAGGGTGAAGGCTATGGATATAACACAAACTTGAATAGGGAAGGGCTTTAGGATATCTCATTAGTTCTGAAACTCAAGAGGGATTTGGCAATTGTGATGGTTTCAGAAGGGTAAACTTGCAACCAGATGCAGAGCTGGGACCAAGGCTTTGTGATGATTGGATTTGAAACTCAAGGTCTTAGTGGATATATTACATGGTTTGATCTTCCAATGTGGTTGGGAGAACAAATAAAATCACCATACAGTTCTGATAGAATTGATTGCCCTCTCTGGTTGTTGTCATGAACACAGGTGCTTCCACCATGACATTAGGAGAGACTCAGTTTACAAACATGTCCCTTGTTCACCTTTGTGTCTCTAACATCTAGTACAATACATAGTTCATAAATGCCATTTTAAAATTTTTTTCTAAAATTTAAAAGCCTACAGAATGGGAGAAAATCTTTGCCAACTACTTCTCTGACAGGAAATTAATATCTACAATATATAACGTACTCAAAAAGCTTAGCACCTAAATATATCAATAGATAGGTAGACAAAATAACTAAACAGACACCTATCAGAAGCAGAAATACAAATGCCAACATATATGTGAAAAATGTTCAACTTTCCTAATAATCAGATAAATGCAATTAAAACTGCATTGAGAGTTCTGGATGAATCTCACTCCAGAATGTCCATTATCAAAAAATAAATTAATGCTAGTGAAGTTGTAGGGGAAAGGTACACTCCTACATTGTTGGTAGGACTGTAAATTAATGTAACCACTCTAGAAAGCATACATTATGGAGATTACTCAAAAAAAATATGAAGTAGCCACCATATGATGCAGCTATCCAGCTCCTGGTTATTCACCCAAAAGAACTAAAATCAGAATACTATAGTGATGCAGGCACCTCAATGTTTATAGCAGCAACTTGACAAGACATGGAACCTGCCAGATGCCTGTCAGTAGATGAATGGATTAAGAAAATATGGTTATTTACATAATAAAATTTCATTCAGCTGTAACAAATAATGAAATTGTGGCATTTTCCAGTAAATGGGTGGAAATGGAGAATATCACACAAAGGGAAATAAGCCAGGCTCAGAAAGTCAAGAGTCAAATGTTTTCTCTCATATGTGAAAGCTAGAACAAAGTAAGGGAAATAAAGTCAGGAGGATGAAATATTGTTTAGTATAGAGGGAACATTGGTGGAGTAGAAGGAGACTGAGGGGAGGAAGGAGGGACAGGAAAAGGGAGGAACTACAAAGTGAATTTGACAAAATTATGCGGTCACATATAAATATACCATAGTGAATTCCACCTTTATATCCACCTACAAAGCACAAATTAAAAATAAATAGGGCTGGAGAGGAAGCACAGCAGTGGAACGCTTGCCTGGCATACAAGGTTTGAATACCAGCACCACATCCACGACTTAGTGTAGGAAAAACAAAAACCAGACGAAAAAAATAAAAAATAACTCTCTCTTTAAAAAATACATAGATAAATAAATAAAAGGAAAACCAGTAGAGTAGACAAAGAGGAATAGGTGGAGGAAAGACAGGAGGGAACCAGGAGACACTAGGGACTGACATGGAGTGAATTAAATTCCATGCATGAAACATTATGTCAAAATAAATCCAACTATTACGTATTACTCTGATTCACTAATAAAAGCAGGAAACAAAATTAGTTGCTCTTTCTCCTTCCTCACTCTTTTCTTTGCTTTTCTTCTCCTCCAATGACAGAAATCACATTTGGCAGAACCCACAGAGTCTTATCAAAGACCTTCGGGGAGTGCAAAGCGGTGTGTTGGAGGCTCTCCCTCTTCCAACCTGCTGCTAATCCACCCTGCGGCTCTGCCTCCTGCACAGCCAGCTTTGCCAAGAACTGTATGATTCCCAAGCAGGTGAGGGTGAGTGGCATGGATAGAACACAAATGCAAGTGGGAATGGGCTTTATAATTCCAGGATGTCTCATTAGCTCTGTCTGACTCACAGGGCTTGGTCTGCTTCACCTCGCAAGGTGCAGGAACCAGATCCCTGCCTAAACAATACATTCAACAGTGTTGATTGCACAGAAGGGGAAGCAGGCTCTCAGATTCCAGGAACAAGAGGTGGGGACTAATCAATACTACCGGATATGAAAGTTCTAGAATACACAGCTTTTTCAGTGCCCCCTACCATTGAAGTTCTGAGGGAAATAATTTAATCCTTATTTATTTGCTTGGTTCTATATTAGAGCTTGGTGGAGATTAGTGGGGGAACAGCTGTTGTCAGCTGTGTGATTTTTGTTTATTAGTGTTTCAATTTTTTTGTTTGTGCAATATGTAATTTCTTCTTGAATCCTTTTGTTTACAAAGCTAATAAATGATTTGAGAGTCAGTACACTGGGGTGAAGGAATCATTTTTTTTTATTTTTAAAGAGAGAAGTACAGTGTGTGAGAGAGAAAGACAGAGAGAATCAATTTTTTATTGAGTCTTTCGTTGCTCTAATACTTAGTTGTATAAGTGGGTGCTGGGATTTGAACCTGTGTACTTGCATGTGCCAGGCAAGTGCTATAACCTCTGAGCCACCACTCAGAGGCCCTGAATGAATCATTCTTGCGTGTGAAAGAACTGCCATGCATTTTGCATAGAGAAAGAAATAAAACGGCCAGAACATTCAATGGCCTTAACTAGGAGGTTGGACAGTCAGAAACAAGACTGAGAAACAAAGGCAAAACTTCAGGATCTCCTCATTAACTAGGAATCAGAAGCAGATGATATGGAAGTACTTTGGAAAGGAAACAAAAAAGCGGGCTGATACACCAAAAAAGAAATAAGATCGGTGAGTCCAATTGTGTACCTCGACTGTCCTCTGTCCTTTAAATGATCTTGACCCAATAGCCGGTTGAGATCCCTGAAGTTCATTTCTTATTCCCTGAACAAATAAGACTTATGCCACAACAGGAGGAAGTTGAGTGTTAGGAAGGGACAGTGTTGCCACTTCACCTGCTTTTTCACTAATTTCACTTCTTGGTCTGTATATGGCCATTATTTGGGAAATTAAAATAGAGTCACTCTCTTATGGAAAGATGCCAACTATAGGCAGAGGGAAATAATTAATTTCTTTATATTGTAATTTGCCTGCATGGTTTAAAATTCCTCAGAGACATACCAAGCAAGTCTACTGGTGCACAGAACTGTAGGGCTGGGGTAGCCTTAGAGATTTCCCAGAATGATGCTGTAGTTTAACTGTTGAGGGAAGGACAGACTCTAGAGAGGAACATGGAACTGTCGACATCACATTCTCATCCATAGCAGGACTGTGTGATCTGAACTCACTCTTTCTTTCTTTAAGAGAGACAGAGAGAGAGAGAATCAATTTTATTAATTTTTTTCATCTGGTCTTTGTTTCTCTGTCACTTAGTTGTGTATGTGGTGCTGGGGTTTGAACCCCGGTCCTCACACATGCCAGGCAAGCGCTCCAACACCTCAGCTTCGGCTGCAGCCCCTGGCTTGAACTCTTTAGTGAATTCCTTACTCTTCTTTTCAAATTGCGTGCCCTCCTCCATCACTAGTTTAAATTCCCTGCCTCACATAAGGCTCCTCAACTAGCATACTACAAAATACAGCTGCTTTCTTTCTTTTTTTTACTCTGAGTCCACCCGTCTTTCTGTCTACTACCATCACTTTTTGTACCGAATTTTGTTTTTACCACAAATAAGAGAATATAGAGAAATTAAAGAATGCCTTGTGTTTTATCGCCTCTAGATCCTGTGTTACAAAATGGTGTCCCAGTTGCTGTCCTGGAATGAAAATGTTTCATGATAATTATGGGTAACAAGATGAAGCAGAGGAAGAATCCCAAGGGATGGAACTGGTTTTTTGGAGTTGTCATTCTGAGTTCTGAAAAAGAACAACTCTGTTAAATTTCTGCCTGGAAATGAGGGCCATTTTAGTTATTTATTGTGAGTTACAACCAGTCTACATAAAGAAACAACAAAAGCAGATTTTGATATGTTTATTAATTACCCCAAAGCCATTCTGTTAGTACTTGACTCACTGTTCTTAACCTAAGTCACTGTAGGAAGTAAAAGAAACACTACTTTCCTTCAAGATAGACTGAGAATGTGTTGTTTTGAAATATTGCCTAGTTCTCAAAGTTAATAGCAGCGTTTTATTGTAAAATTATATCTATGTCTTTCTGCTACCTTTTTTTAAAATGTTCACTCAGTGGGAACAACTAGAATTCTGGAGCAAGGAAAGCACAGAGAGATTCCTGGCAGGGGAAGAATCAGGAAGGCAATTCTGAAAATGGAACTTATTTTCTATTGGAGAAGAAGACACAATTGATGATCCCTGTTTTTCCTTTCAGTTCCCTTGAAGTGACTACACTGCAGAAAGCAAATACTACCTTGTAAGGACCACAGAGCCATTACCAAGCAGGGACGATTTCCTTGGAATGGTACAACCAAATAAATTTGATGACAACTTACATTCTTGTTTTCCAAAAGAATGTGAGGTGGCACATGGAAGATTAGGGAACGTTACAGTTTAGATACCTGGTGTCCTCCACAATCTCTTGTGTACGATGAAAAAAGGCTTAGAGGAGAAATTACTGAGTTATGAGAACTTTAACCCACTCAGTGAATTAATCCTCTGATAGGGATTATCTGAGGCAGAACTGAAGGTGGTAGGGTGTGGCTGGAGGAGGTAGGTCATTGGAGGCATGTCTTTGGGGTTTGTATTTTGTATACAGCAATTAGAGTTTCTTTCTCTGCTTTTGGGTCTGATGTCTTAAATCACTTTTCTCTGCCACACTCTTCACCATAACGTTTAGCCTCACTTCAAATCCTGAGGAATGGAGCCAGCCTTCTATGGACTACAACCTCTGAAACTGTGAGCCCCCAAATAAACTTTTCCTCCCTTAAAATTGTTCTTGTCATGTCTTTTAGTCACAGTACTGAAAAAGCTGACTAAAATAGGGAATCAGAGGACTAGAAGTGAAGCCTGGTGCAGAGGTGCCTGAACAGGCTTGGCTTGCTGCGAGATTTTGAGGGGGCCTCCCCATGTGGTCCTTCTGAAGACAGCTCATAATTCTTTCTGTTTGTGAATGACACTTGCTGTTCATGCAAGAATACAAGAGACTTCTTTCCGAACACAACTTCTGTCTGTTACCTCCTAAGAAGAAACTTTTGATTTCAAAAACTATTTGTTTTCTTTCTTTGGTTACATAGCAACACTTTGGAGGCCTCCATGAGCAGATAGGAGGAGAGTTCATGTGAATCCTTGGTACTTTTAGTGGCCTTGGTTGATTGAGTGTTCAATAAATTTCTGGGTGGTAATTTTTTCACTGATGATAGTGTCTGTGCTCGACAAATAAAATGGCATTGTTCAGAATGTCCAGGGCTTCATTATAAAACTTGTGATTAACTCCCTTCCCATTAGGTGCAATGGCATGGACACACACTCAACAGAGGGCTTCCTCGCGCCAGGGGTGTTCCCTCATTGCAGGAGAGGAAATATCAGGAACTGCCTTTTCATGGTATGAAATGACTCTCTTGCTGGTTAAACAAATCTCCATAGCACTCTAAGGAGTGAACTTAATTTAAGGAAGAATAATCACTGGGGAAATAACATTTCACACTGGTAACCAGGCAGAATTCTGTGTGTTTTTATAGCTGGCTCTTGAAAATTCTTTGAGCTGGATATCTCATTCACACCACAGAGCAGCTGGTCCCACGACAGGTATGACTGAGAGTCACTTGACCAAGGTTTTGCTGACAGGTTCCTTAACGCTGTACCCTGGTAGAACCCATGTTGACTTTACAGCAAGCAGTTACTTAATACACTTAGTCTCTGGGGACCGAAGTAACATGTGGACACCACCTACAGAATTCTACTCCCACCACCAGGCCTGTGAAAGCATTTGAGAAAGAGAGAAAGAGGGGGGGGGAGAGAGAGGCTGACTATGACTTACCAGCTTTCTTAAATTAAAGTCGCTTTTCCTACCCTAGGGCCTCCTGAGAAACATGAACTTTCTTTAACTGCAGTCAGTGCCAGCAGGAATAGTACCAGCAAGGGAGTTGTTCAGCTGAAACCGGGCTGAGGTGCTACAGTTCATTTTAGATTAACGTGCTTCTCTGGTTTCATTCCCAAGGTCTGCACCAAAGGATGTGAACATTTTTCCAGTCTTGGAATCATGATCCTTGCCTTGGTCTTTCCAGTGTACTTCTGCTGCAGATGTTGCATGCGTTTGTCTGGGAATGATTTTTTTTAAGAAAAAAAAAATGAAAGGATGATAGTTTCCTGCTGGGAGGTTGGTCTAACTAAACTTTTCTGTTATGTTTGTAGAAACTCTTTGCATAACTTCAAGAGTATATTCATTCTCAAGATATTGTGACCACGACCACCACCACCAACAACAACCACCTAACCCTAACCCTGCCCAAGGATTTTTTTGAAGGATGAATATTAAAACTTCAAGAATGTGTTTTTGGCATTATTCATAAAGCACCACAGTATGGAAACATCCTGGACTGGGAGCCTGCTGGCCAGGCTCCTAGTCCCCACTCATCCATAAATTCATGTGTTACTTACAAAGTGAAGGAGTTAGAAAGGGATATATTTTGAAGCCATTTTGAAGCTATAAATTTCTAAATAGCATCAAATCAGGTTCATTTCATGGGGATGGGCTTAAGATTACAGAGTTGCTAATAATGATGAACCTCAGACTCACCTAAAACATGCCATCAGCAAATCTTTTAATGGAATGTTACCTCTGCTTTTTATTGCAATGATGGAATAGCTTATATAAATCAGACATCTGCTTAGACACCTATAAAAGCTGGGCACAGTGAAACAAACAAACAACAAACACAGCTGTCAGCAAGCTTCAAAGAGCACCCAGGATTCTGAGAAACGTGTGGAGAGGTGAGTCCAATATTGCCTGTCATTTTTCTCCTTGCAACGTTTACTAATTTGTAACAGGTGTAGTCCTGAGAATCCAAGCAGAAGGTGACAGCCCAAACATTTTGCAGTCTCACTAGCCCAAGGAGACAAAAACTGGAGATCAGTTTATTGAGTGAGCCAAAACTTGAGGGTCTAATATGCCAGAGGAAAGGGAACTACAAAAAAGCGATTCCAAAATCCTATGCAGGTTAAACCCTGAAATAATTTCCATAATCATAAAGTGAATATAGTAAAAGTATATAAGAAGAGGAGAGAGCAATAGCTAAAAGCAAAAATGTTAAGCACAACTCTTTAGCAGGCTCATAATCCTGATGAGACAATTTGAATTTCAGGGCACTTCAAAGGAAGGTTCTTAGGAAGCATGCCAAGATCCTATTTAGAAGCCTGGTAGGATATATCCCAGGAGGAAAGCGAAACTTAGGAATAGACCAGACCTCACAAAAACAAAAAGTCTGGCTCGAATCATGTCAATTCTTGATTAGGTCAAGGTGATCTGTAGCTAATCTACTTCTACCAGAAGAAAATGAGATTTTCTCCAAAGAAAATAACATTTCATAGAGCTTATGCAGTATGTCATTCACCATGCTCAGCGTTCATTCAAAGTTATCAAGGTATGTCAGGAGTCAGGGCAAAATAAATGTAAGTTAAAAGGGAGAAGAAAAACTGAAGTAAAGGGCTCATAGGTGATCCATGTATCAAAATTATGCACCATGCAATTTAAAATATATATTATTAACATATTTAAGAAATTATCTGACAAAATAGAGAGGTTCATCAGAGAACTGAAATCTGTAAAAATTGTCAAAATGCAATTTTATAATAAAAAATTCAACGTATTAAATTCAGAATGTAATAAGTAGATTTCTGAATAGATTAGATGTAGGAGGAGAAATAATTAGTGAATTGAAAAAAATGTCAGTAAGAAATATCCAGACTAAGGCATAAAAAGAAAAAACATTAAAAATTAAAAAGTGAATGTAAAACAGTAAAATCTCCTTTGAAACTAATTTCGCAGTTTCTTAGACTATTAAGCATACAATTATTGTAAGACTCAGCAGTTTCACTCTTAATTATATACACAAGAGAAATAAAAACAATTGTTCACATAAAACCTGAATAGAAATGTTGAGACCAGTATTATTCATAATATTTAAAAAGAAATAACTAAAATGTCGATCAAGTGAAAATGTATAAATAAAATATAAGTTCATATGATAGATTGCTGTTTGGTAATAAAAATGAAATAAAATGATAGTTTTTGCCATTCCATAGAGGATCTTGAAAACATGCTAGCTGAAAACTATCAATTATAAAGATCACATAATATATGACTTCATTTATATGAAATATTCAAGTACATAGAGACAGATATTTAATTAGTGATTACCAAGGCTGAGGGATATGTAGATTGGTGAAATAGGAGTGATCATTTGTGGATATGGCTTCCTTTTACAGAATGATGAAAATCTTCTAAAATTGATTGTAGTAATTATTGTGCAATTACACAAAAAAACTAAAAATCCATTTTATTTTACTTTACAATGGCTAAATTATTTATATGAATATATCCTAAATAAGTCTGGCTAAAAAGAAAATAAATAAATAAAATGAACTCATGATTCAGAAATATATTACAATACTAAATTTGTCTGGCAAAAACAAAATATGTAATGCAAATTTAGCACATTTTATAGAAAAATAGGTAAACACATAATCATAATGGGGTACTAGAATATAACTTAAGTATAAGAGCAAACTGATGAAGAAAAATAAAAATAAAAACTGATTTATTAATTGATATAATTGACACATACACATCACTGCACCCCCTGAATATAACATCCATATGTAAGTATACAGGAAGCTTTAGCAAAATTGATCATTTTCTGAACTATAAAGCAAGTCTCAAGAGACATGAGTGGATAGCAATCTGGCATGTCACGTTCTCTGCTCATGATGGTATTAAGCTAAAAACTATTATTAAAAGGCAAGTAAAGAGCTAAGTAGAAATTTTCAAAATATAATTTTAAATTTCCAATGAGTCCAATAATTATAATGCAAATTAGAAAATATTCTAAGCTCAATGGAAAAGAAAATAGAAGAGATTGCATCTTTTAAAATGTAAGCTAAACAGTGTGGAGACTCCTCAAAACACTAGGGTTGGAAACACCTTATAACCCAGCTATCCCACTCCTAGGTATTTTCCCAAAAGAGCTAGAATTGGCATACCACAGAGACACAGCTACATCAATGTTTATAGCAGCTCAGTTTGTTATAGCTAAACTATAGAACCAACCCAGAAGCCCTTCGCTGAACAAGTGGATTAAAAAATTGTGGTATATATACAATAGAGTTCTACTCTGCTATTATAGACAACAATGTCATGGCATTTGCAGCCAAATAGATGGAGATAGAAAAAATTATGCTGAGTGAACCCAAACTCAGAGACCTAAGGGCTGAATGCTTTCTCTCATATGTGGAAGCTAGAGTACAATCTAAGTCAGATTGAAAGTTGGCTAAGCTCAAAAATTAACTCAGCATAGGTGAATTTTTATATAAGCAGGGGAACCATAACTATGAAGCTGGGGTCAGAAGGGAGGGGGGCAGGCAAGGGAGAAATGGGTTGGGGGGGTTATCAATACAGCTGGGAACCCTCAGCTCCCATGAGAAGCCCAAATACACATAGGCTGGCAAAGAGGATCAGAAGATTCAATAATTAATACACATGTATAGGCTTAGTTCTATCTATAACATGGGGGTAAAGTAGGGCAGATATGAAAGCAGGGAGGGGTTGAAAGGGGGAGACCCTGAACTAGGATCAGCCTTAACTTACTTTGGCAATATCCATATATGCATGAATATGCAACATGATTCCCTCCAACATGTAAGACTCTGTTGAACGAATAAAAAAAGTAAGCTAAAGCTGTGAGGAAAAGGAATGCGAACCCCAGATTAGATGTATTAGAAATTAATAAGAACTGAGAATTAATGATCTCAGTGACCAAGAATCCACTCCAAGTAATTAGGGGAAAATAGTAAACTGGATCTAAACATAGTAAAAGGAAGAAAACAATAAACACAAGAAAACTAATAAAACTAATGAAGTAGGGGTTGGGGATTTAGCTCAGTGGCAGAGTGCTTGCCTAGCACGCGCAAGGCCCTGAGTTCTGTCCTCAGCCCTGAAAAAAAAAAAAAAAAACTAATGAAGTAGAAAATAAAAGTATAACTGATATTATCAACAAGTCAGATGTTGGTTCTTTTTAAATAGTATCAAAAAATGATAAAACTCTGGTTTTATAGATGAAGAAAAAAAGAAAAAAGTAGTGGGATTTTAAAAAAACCTGTGTAATGAATGAGAGATATCATTACAGATACCACAGTCATCAAAAGATAAAGGAATGTTTTGAACTATTTTATTCCATAAATTTTAGGCCTTAGATCAAGTTAGCATTTGTTTTTAGAAAAGCAAACTACCAAAAGTGACATGGAAAATAATCTTAAGAGAATTGTAATTATTTAAATAATCAAATTCAAATAAAAAAAGTCAACAGAGAAAATTCCAGACTCAATTGGCATTGTGGGTACTTTTTTTTTTTTTAACCAACATTGAAGGAGAAAATATCAGTCTTAATACAAACTCTGGAAAAACAAGGAGTTTTTCCCTCTCATTATACAAAGAGAGCAAAACTTGGGTAGCAATTCTTAACAATAAAACTTCAAGAAAAATTAACATTTGGCAAGATTGACATTATGAGCTAATCTCTTTAATGACCACTGGTAGAAAAAAATAAAACATTTGCAAGTAAAACTTATCAATATTTTAAAATTATAGCAGTACAATCAAGTTGGGTTCATACCAAAAAAACAAGTCTGATTAACAATTTAAAAAAAATTAATCAATGCTAATTTTCACCTTGCCAAAACAGGAGAAAAATCACGATTATCTTAACAGATACAGGGAAAACATTTGAAAAAAAAATTAAATATATTCATGAGTTTTTTACTATGTAGTTAATTTCAAATAGAAATATCTTTCTCAGTCTGAAGAAAGGATTTTAATATCTAAAGAGTAAATTTAGCCCTAAAATATTGAAAGCAATACTAATATTAGGATGGAGGGGAGGACTCATTACCACCCTTCCCGTGGGAGGCAACATTCAATATGATCCCCAGTGACAACCATGTTCCTGTACTCTTGAGTGAAAGCTGGATTTATTGAGTTATTTCTAATGTGTTAAATATGGTAGAAGGAATAAGATGCTACCATGATATTAGGATATAAAAAGACCATCACTTTCATAGCCTCTTGCTCTATATCTCTTCTTTTTCTTCCTTAAATATTTCTCCATGGGAGAAACCAGCTGCTGTGTTTGGACACAATCTTATTAAGATGCCCAAGCAGTGAGGGACCTACGACATAGGACAACAATTGAATTGGGTTCAGTTCCTAGTACACCCCAAAAAAAGATATCCTCAAAAGAGTAAAAGCAGATCATAGATTAGAAGAAAGGATTTTAATAGGAATAGTAAATTAAAGAAATTTACATAGAATATATCACGAATTATTAGAACAAACTGATGATTAAAAACAAATAAGTAGTGATAAAAGTCTTGAATAGGCACTTCACGTTAAATATATAACATGAAGTGTTTCAGCAGTAGAACACTTGCCTGGCATCCTCGAGGACCTGGGTTCAAATC
>PVKS010008212.1:0-69355 GCA_004027875.1 Aplodontia rufa
CTTCCCCTTCCCACTATAACTCTAAAAAAAGTATTAGATTGTAAAGCATTACATCTTATCCGGATTTAACTCATGCTACTAGACCAACTTTCTCATTGTCCAGGGTCTAGTCTCTTTAATCAGATAAACACCTCCTTTATTTCCCCTCTATTTCTGTTGATGGAGTAATTTCTCCTGTGGACTTGGTGTGCCATTTCCTGCTGTATGTAGGAATCTTTTCCCCTTCATTCCTTCATTTCCAGTTGATGTCAAATTCCACTGTGTATATCTTAAGTATGTTTTTTTTCATGTCTAAAGGCCAAAGTCAATGTATTTCAAATCCTAGATGCATAGTTCTGTACCATTGGTGTAACCTCTTAATTGGCATGTGCTTCAAATCCCTTTCTTTCAATCCATCCAAACACATACCACCAGGAAAATGAACTCTTCTTCTATGTGCTAACATAAAAATTTAGTAGTAGCAGTATTGGCTCTAGAAAGGAAATCTGCTCAACTAATTAGGATCCTTTCATTTTTTGTTTTAATAGAGTGTTTATCTAGGAGATAATCAGAATTAGAATGAATCTTATGAACAGGGGTTATGCCTCCATTTGGACTGGCTTCCAGACAATCTGGTGCAGAGAGCACCTGCTTGGGCTTGTACATCTGAGGAGGCAACTGGAAATGCAGTGGACAGCAGGCATCCTCAGAGAGGCTTACAGGAACCGCTTTGTTGCGAGGTACCTCTTTAGATCCCTGGCAGCATTTGAAGAGAACCTGGTTTGTATGCTGACAAATATGGGTAAGGCAGTGTCTGGTCATTGGGAGAGACTGATTGAAACAACAAACATTATCCACAAGGGCCAAGCACCCCTGACTGGCACCAGTGGTGTGGACCTGTTAGGTGGCACCATCTGTGGCCAGCCTTCTGTGATCCTTCAGCTGCCTGCGTAGCAAGGCTTCCACTCCATAGCACTGGCAATATGGTCAGAGACATTTTAATCCTTTTATGTTCTCTCATTCTTTGGCCAGAAGTCCCTCTGGGCCAGTCAGAAAACGATGACCTGGAGCTTCCTGTTCCACTTTGCAATTATGTAGATACTGACACTTCTCCTTGAGCAGACGATGAAGTCGTTTAAACTGACCAATGCACAAAGCCTGCAAAGGAATTAGCTTCTCATGCATAATCAGGGCCACTTCTTCTGCTGTGTAGACACCAGTGTGTTTTAGGGGATCTTCTTGATCACTAGCTATGCTATCAGCTTCACTGTCAGGGTCACCTCTCCACAGCTGATCCATAATAATGGGTTCCTGGTCCCCATCACTTCAGCTGTCTTCATCCAGTATCGGGCGGGCTTCACAACGGCTCGTTTCTGGAGTCTGAGAACCCAGCTCTGTGTTAGCATAAGCACTCAGCCGTTTCACCCACAGGCCCTGGGTTGGTCTTTTTCATTTGAGCATGAAGTGCTAGGGCATTCCTATGGGAATGCTCAGCCCAGGAGGGCACCTTGTCTTTCTTCTCTGGCTTTTGAGCAGCCCTGGGACATCTTTTTCCATTCTTTGTCAAGACACAACTACACTGCTTGAAGAGTGCATTCCTGGCTTCAAGGATATGTTTAATGCAAAACTCCTGTCGCTCCAGACCAGCTGCGAGCACAAGCTATGAGTAAATGAACAAGACAGGGCTCCTGAGACCTGGGGACTGGGGAGATCCTCCTGGGATTGGTTGGCAAGACTGAATCTGAATCCTGTTCATACCAAAACCTCTGCTGCTTCACTGCGCCGCTCACCTCCATCTTATTTTAGAATAAATATGTGAGCTGTTTTATTGGCCAGACTATATCTCTGGGATGGAGCAGTGGCTCAACGATTGGTGCCTTTGCCTGGCTTGCCCGATGACCCAGGTTCAAATTATAGCACCATATACACAACTAAGTGTCAGAGAAACAAAGGCCAGATGAAAAAAAAAGTTGACTCTATCTCCCTCTCTCCCACCCTCTGTCTCTTAAAAAAAAAAAAAAGAGAGAGACAATACTATACCCCTAATGTTACTTTTAAAAATAGCAGCTTAAGTTCTCTAGGTAAAGGGAGACTTTTTTATTCTGTTTTGTTTTCCATAATAAACTCCAATCCTGATCAGCAATACCCTAACAATCTGAAACCTGAAATGAAATCCATGTATGTTTTGAGTGGTTCTTGTATAATGGGTATTCAACCAAGAAAAAGTTCTTCATTGTATTTGCTCATTTTCTACAGAAGTAATGGTGACATCTACCTGGAATTTGAGAAATATTATAACACATGTAATCACAATCCAAATTTTCCTTTTTTGTAATCATCCATTTCTCATGTATTTGACAACAAAAAAGCTGATTTATAATTGATACTCTGTTTCTTCTCTCTTAATTTAAATTATAATGACTTTTCAATGTTAATCCAAATAAATCTTCCTTTATAGGCAATTTCTATTTCAGTATGAAATTGCATAGAAAAATTTTTTATGTTATGCACAATGTATGATCTAAATTGTCTTTTGCTATTTTGGAACTTATTGAATTCCTCCTATTTTATTTTAAGATTCATGAGGACAGAAACTGTTCTTATTTTTCTATTTCTGATACCTGTCATATTATAGGAGTTCAATACATAGATACTTTTTAAGATATAAATGAAATGCTAGTAATATAAGAAATAACAAAAAGAAAGTGAATAATAGCATATCTTGGATTTCATTTCTTTCACAACATGGCTTAAGTTTGTAAGTAAATGGAGTTTTTTTATAATAGGATATGAAATATTAGAGAAGGTCTAAATTATGGAAATCAGAATTTCAACATGAATTAATACACAAATTAAACTTCATAGTTAAAAACCAAGTGATTAACATTTGTATTTGACCAAAATGGAATAAAAGTTTTCCATCTGCTTTTCATATTAAGCACATCAATTCATCACTATTATACAGGACATTTTGAATTTTATAATTTTCCTTCAATCAAATGCAGCTAT
The DNA here is from genome assembly GCA_004027875.1 of Aplodontia rufa. Classification (NCBI taxonomy): domain Eukaryota; kingdom Metazoa; phylum Chordata; class Mammalia; order Rodentia; family Aplodontiidae; genus Aplodontia; species Aplodontia rufa. The sequence goes on from PVKS010008212.1 coordinate 2,989, forward strand.
TTCTAAATGGCTTATTTTGACAAGTCAAATATTGAAGACAGATATAGGTGTCTATGATCTTAAAACTCTAGCAGATGGTAGATAATTTATGATTGTGTGGATGGGTGGTCATATCTTTGAAAGATAATGATACTCGGTAAAATCATAACATGAGAAAGAAATTGAAGGAAGGTTGTGGATGTATTAGAGAATAAAAGCTTTTATGACTGCTATTCTCTTAACCCTGAGCAGAATAAAGGAGATAGAGCAGGAAGGTGGGAATTCTTTTTCTCTAGGTTAGACACCAAAAGGACTTTTATAGAGAAGGAAGATTAGCCTGAAAAAAGACATGGTCTGTTTCAAGGGTTCCAATTCTGTTTTCAATGGCTTTGTCTTTTCCCCTTCTCCCTTATCTGGTCCAGATGTTCTCCTTCTTCCTCCTTTGTTCTTGGGTCCTCCCCCAATTAGGGAGAGGTCACTGGATAACAGACAACGTGGGCAAGCCAGTATGGAGCTTTTATGGTTTCCAGGGAAACCTTTCATGTCCTCTGATTTCAGGGAGAGCTTTTCTGTAGGGTATTTTAAAAGACAATTTGTGGTCCATTTTCTCTATGTTTGAAGACTGAACTAACATTTACAACAGTCTCTCAAAGTTTCATTAAGTGTTTGATATTAAGACATTAGTTAATAGTCTCAAAGAACTGCATTAATAGCATTACCCAAACTAAGTATATAGATTTGGATAAGAAGGAAGGCATTAACAGGAGCATAATTAATTTACACCTTTCCATAGAAGGATCTATTTCAGCATTGAGAATCTTTCACACAGGAAGGAAAGTTTGTTAAAATGGAATACAGGATTTCACTTACTAGTAAATAGCAATCTCTTCATTCTCCCACATATTTTCAAAATTAGTTCCAAATATCTTTCAAATCTACACCATTTTAACAAGAAAAAAGTAGCTGTAATTGCTCAAAATTTCTATCCCTTTTCAGATTCTGAGGAATAAAGAAGAGAAATGTCATAGATTAATTCAGCAAGTGTAATTTTAATTTCACAAAGCTATACCTATTAGTGGATAAATTATTCTCATACTCATCTTGTATTTGAAATAATTTAACCTATTTAAAGGTATAAATTATGTATTATTAATGAGATATATCAAGTGAATACTCTTTTCCTGAAAATAAACATGTAAGATGAAAATAATAGAATTAAATAACTCAGATTGTGTGGCCTATTCTTGTGGAATGAGGGGAGCACATACAGTGGAAAACTCATTCTCAATGTTTAGGAGCCTTCCATCTATTTATGAAAACAGTGCATAACAATTGAGGAGCCATTATTTCCTCATTTTAAACTTAATAAATCAATGTAGTATTGGTAAGAAGCCTCTTTATCTAACTAAAAATACTACCTGACAAGGCCTCTTTATAAAATTGGTGACTAAGTTAAGTTTTAATATGATCTCAATAATTCTGCAAGCTCACAAGTTTTAATTGAGAATAAATGTAGACTTATATTTTTGTGCAACATAAATTTCATGAATTCAGATTTGGAGAGAATATAAGTCCAAATCACATTGAAACTACATTAAAAATTTTGTGGGCAAGATAAAAATGTAATAAAGAGATGCACTACTGAAATAAGCTTACTTATTCTTAGATGTTTCATTTATGCAAACATTCCTCCAATAATATTTTAAAGGTTCTACCATATGCCAAATGCTTCAAAAATCAGTAAAATATAGCTTCTATCATAAAAATATACGATTGCTGAAGATATGAATATATAAAAATAATTATATTGCAATGCAAAATGGATGTTATTTGATAAAATTAAGTGAAGAAAATCAAGTGAGTTCAGACAATGTTTATATGTATATAGGACTGAGTTAATCAGATGAAGGGCCCTCACTGATATTTGAAACCTAATCTGAGATACACACACACACACACACACACACACATATATATATATACACACACACATATATATACACACACATTATATATATACATATATATCTCAGATATATATATATATATGTATGTATGTATATATATATATATATATATATAGAGAGAGAGAGAGAGAGAGAGGGAGAAAGCCGGAGAAAGAGAGAATTAATTTTATTTAGTTTTCATGTGGCTTTTGTTGCTCTGACACTTCATTGTGCACGTGGCTCTGGGGTTTGAACCCACATTCCTGTGCATGCCAGGCAAGCGCCATAACCTCTGAGCCACTGCTCTAGCCCCTAATATGCTATATTTTTTAAGAAGATCCTAACATATGAAGATTCATACATAAAGAAGTAACTAGGTAATGAATAAATCTTGACATTGTGCAACATGAGCATTAAAAGAACAGGGAATAATTATTCTGGAAACTAATAAATTCTACAAAAGAAATGTGTTACTTAAAAAGATAATGTGTTTTAAAAGTAAAAAATGCTATTTAGAAGAAATAGCATGTATTTTCAGAATTATTTCATTAAAAAGATCTAGGATAAACTATTTTAAGCTAGACAGAAGCAAGTTTCAGTTCAATATGAAGAAAAATTTTGTTAATCTGAATCTACAACAATGAAATAAGATGACTTATGAAGTATTCAAGAAAAAATAGGATTCCAGAAATGATAAAGAAGAAATTCCTGTGCATTAGATTATATTACAACCTACTGAAGAACTCTATATAATTTTATAATTTTGTTTTTATGAAAATATTTTATGTATTTCTAACTGAAGTGTTGAAATATACTAAGCAAGATACTTAAGACATAAATACCCTATATTTATAATTCTTAATTATGATTATTAACAATAATATTTGTATCAGCGTCTAGAGTGATATTTCCAGGTACTGTTGAGATATCTAACAATTTTTGCAATACACAGAGTAATCTCTAATTGGTGATTCACCCTCTCTTATCTCTTAATTCTTTATTATGTGTTAAGCTATCAGGAAAGCTTCTAATCTGCTGTCAGGTGCAACAAACCAGACAACCAATCTTGTTAAATCAATAAACTTAACTATGCATACAGTTCTAAGTCAGTCATTCTTTGCTTGAGGGAGGTCTATTAAAGTGAGTGAACTTGAGGACAGGTACTTGATAAGCCAAGGGACCTTCTTCTATTTTCTTACATATTTGTGATTATGAGCCACATTAGATGCCATTCAAAAGGTTTCAGAATTTTAAGTGATAACAAAGGAAGAAGTGAGATTTTCATTACGTGTGTCTCCATTATACTTAAAAAGAATTACAGTTTTTGTTTTGATTTGTTTTATTTGGGAAGATAAAGATGGTGGTGTTTAATTTAGACAAGTAGAAAATAATTCATAAGAAGGAAGCAGAGACAAGTCATGTAAATAATAATTAGGTCACATTAAAGCAAAAAGATCAGAGGTAGGACTGAGGAAAAAAAGATAAGGTGAGAAGGTTAAGTTTTTGGAAAAATTCTTTACATTAGGTGGCGTGTAAGTCTGAGCAACACTAATACATGTGGACATTGTAGGTATAGCTACATGCACACTTACACACTACCTTAATTCTCCTAATCATTTTCTCTTATAGGAAAATAATGCACTAATTACACTAAATATATTTATTCAAATTGAAATCAAAAGTCCATTCTTAACTTCTAAGAACATATTAATAGTGAAATCTTATTACACCAATATTTCTCTTGAATAATTTGAGGACCCTGCTGAGGTATCAGTTGATCAGGTAAAAATGGTAAGAAAGCACCACTTACATGTTAAGATCAATTTTCTTCTCTCTGTGATATGAAACACAATCATGACTAATTGACAAAATTTAAAATACTGCATTAACACACATGATAATATCTGATTTTCAAATAATCATATAAGTGCATATTAGTATTTTGGCCAACATTTTTAAAAGATATCTTTTAAATATACATCATTTAAAATTTTCTTTTATAAGAACCGATTTCAGAAAGTGGTTCATCTTTATAAGTGGTATGAAAAAGAGGAAAAATAATGTTAGAATATTTTTGTTCTTCAGCAGGGGAGACATTTTGATGCGTAATACTGTCTTGAACTTTTGTTTTGCTGAAAGAGGTAATGAACTAAGCAAAGTAGTGGAGTTTCTGGAAAGACTTTAATTTATATCACCCTGAACAACACCCAGAAGAAATGAATGATATGTAAATCAAGTAACAAAGAATAAGAGATAAAACCCATAAGCATGGGTATCTGCAGGAACATTTGAGAAGTCAAAGGAGGGTCAGAAGTTCATCCATTTTCTAAGTATTGAGAGAAGAGTTTTAAGAAATGCCTCGGAGGCTTATCAGTTTAATTATGTTTGCCTATTTATTTTGAGAGGTTTCAGTTTTTTCCTTTTTTTCCAAAAGGGAGATCAACAAATGTCTTTTTAAATTTGACATGATGTTGAAAGACCTAAGAAACTAGTTCTATACAAGTTACAAATGTTTTTTGTTATTGTTTTGTTTTTGATCCTGAGGATCAAATGCAGGCTAGACAAGCACTATTCAGCAAATTCCCAGCCTTACAAATATTTTTTTTATTACACTAACTATGGCATACACATAACGATTTCTTCTGGTTACCAAGAAAGCTTCCTAAATTTACTGGTTTGCATTCTCCTGAGTATCCCACCAAATTACCTTCCTGTATCAGTTCCACGTTCTAACTGCCATTTTCCTGGACACTTGCATAGCCAATAAGTCATAATACACTGAGAACATTTCTAGTGTATATAAATATCTTATTGTTATATCTTTACTGTTCTTTTAAATGACCATTCAGTTCTGATTTACCATCTGTTTTATGTGTGAGCCACTGGTAACACCATTTGTGATATAAATTCTCTCCTTTTCCTTACTCTAAAGCCACAAGCAATATCATATATGATAAGCACTCTTTCCTTCTTAAGTCAAAACTATAATATCTTCTAGCCACAGGCACATATATGGTAATAATTTCATCACAATGATTTTTTTTTAAGAGAGAAGGACAGTGAGAGAGAGAGAGAGAGACAGAATCAATTTTTATTGAGTTTTTCACATGGCCTTTGTTGCTCAGACACTTAGTTGTGTATGTGGGTACTGGGGTTTGAACCCATGTACTTGCGCATGACTGACAAGCACCATAACCACCGAGCCACCGCTCCAGCCTCAACAATGATAAAACAAAACAGAGATAAATACAAACCCTGCGATTGACAGTGTTAAAACAAGATAGGCTAATTTCTTTCTTTCTTTTCAATAATACATGTCAATTTTACAAGAATAATTTAGGAGTTAATATCATTTGGGAAAAAATGAAGACTTCTTTAAAATCTATTAAATAAAATTTTTCATTAGAATATTATTTTGAGCATGGTCTTAATTTTGCTTTGAGTTTTAACCAGTATCTGAAGCTTGTTTGAGTCAACTCTTTGTTTAGATGGCACTTTTTTCCAGAAAATTTGGGTTTGCATAATTTTAGGCTTTTTTCCAGTTTTTTTAATCATATGAAAAGTATGAGTCAATATTCTTTAAAAAAGATACTTACGAATCCCTTTAAAATTTAATTGTTATTATTATAACAACCTTTTGAAAGTTCCTTTCTCTTACAATTCCAAGAACTCTGTAAGTTTTGTTTAAATTTTCTAGGTGACTGGGTAAAATATCTCAACAAGACTTGGACCCTTTTTGTTAAGTTTCTGATCTAGTCATACCCTTCAAAGAAAAAAATCATTAAAATATAATTAAGTAATTAAAATGCACTGGCCTAATTGTTATTAAATTATTCCTATACAGTAGCATAAAATACTTAAAGACAGGAATATGTGATTGCAAGCACAAATAAATTAAAAAGTTAGTCATTTATATTGCCTGCAATAAGAAGATACAGAATTTCCATACCTGAAGGTAAAAATGATACTGAGGGACTAGAATGACGGACTTACTCTTCAAAATATCCTACACTACACCATATTCTTAAAATATATACCACAATTAAGAAGTCCTCTTTGGGGAAGCCTTTCTTTGTTTATGTTTTCTATTTGTGTCAGTAAGGATTTCTTGACTATGATAAAATACCTGAGATAATAAATGTAAAAAGAGGAAAAGTATAATTTGTCTCACAGTTTTGGAGGTTTCAGTATGCCTGGTTGGTCCTGTTTATTGAGACAGTGGCAATGAAGCATATAATGGAGAGAAGTCCACAGTGGAATAAGATGCTCTTCTCATGCCATCCAGGAAGCAAAGAGAAAGTTGGGGTCCCAATATTTCCTTCAAGGCACATTCCCAGTAACCTTACTTCCTCCTGCCAAGTCCCACCTCTTAAAAGATTCATCACCTCCTAATACAGTCAAGACTTTAACTGTTAGGTTTTAGGGGACATTTCATAGCCAAATGATAGTCCTATTTTAAAAGTTGTTTTCTCTTTGTTTTTCTGAAGAAGTTTTTTTTTGTTGTTGTTCTTTTTTTTTTTTTTTACTTTAACGATATTAGAATTCTGGAAATGATATTTTGATCTACTTTAACAAGTGTATAAAACTCTATAACAACATTTTATATTAATTTTATTTTTTGCATCACTTCCAGGTTCCCCAGATCAGATTCCCTGATTCATTCCCTCTTGCCCAGTTTGCCATTTTACCTCTGTTTTCTCTTCTCTGGTTAACCTTATTCATGTAGATTAATATCATTTTTAAAATCTCTTAATCCCTTTTAATGGGATTATGAGAGAGAGAAGAAATTAAAGCACATGTTTACCTAATTCCTGTTTAAAAATTGTAAAGTTGTGAATTAGATAATCCTACCTAATGGTGTTTTGGTTAGATTATAAAACAACAATATGGGAAATGTAAAATTTTCTTTGCATTATTTAAGTAGTATTCATCATGGAGAGGATGTACTATTTAGAATAACACTCCTTCATATGTATTATGGCCCCATTTTTTTCCTCTTACATATTTTTCTTAAAAGATTGCTTGCCAATGTATTACATTTAGCCCTATCCACAACACTTGATTTCTTCTGTATTTCCTGAATTTCCTTCTCAAACTACATCAGAACTCAGTCTCTTAATTTGGGGGCTTTATAACATAAAAGCAATTGAGAGAGATACCTGTCAGTTGCCAGTAACAGTAACAGGGAGAGAAAAATTGAGTAGGTGAAAAAAAGAAGAAGAAACCTTGAGAATCAGGAGCAAAGGAAGTCCAAGAACTTTCAAAAACAATTGTTTGCCTTAACACGCTTGTTAATTTTTCACTATCATTCTACTTAATGAAATACATGGGATATTTTAATTTAAAACACTTAGACAAAAATTAATAATAAAATCCCTGACTTCTTTGTGAGCCAAAATGGTGTTAATTACAGGCTCTTAAAGGTATTAGAAGATATGAATAATCACGAGATTGCTTTTATTCTCTTTCTAAAAATATAGCAAAATAGGAACATTAGTTCATCCTGTTTCTAGTTCATAAAAGCTAACCAACCTGTAGCATCAAAAATCTCGTCACGTCACCCTGAATAGAGAGATGTTTCTCCTTCCTGTAACCAGGCTATGTGCAGCAAGAACCCAGAATAATGATGGTGTTTACTTTCCTCCCTAGAAAAGTGTAATCCATTTGTGTTTCACACAGATTGTATCGCCACTGTTATGAAGGCCACAAAGTGTATATAAAGTCACCATTCGAATTCATTTTTGGTAATTCCACATCCTTGATGAAAAAAAAAAAAAAACAGACGTCATGAACAATACTTTGGGAATTGGTTCAGACTTAGAGAAAATGGGCTTGATATAAATAAGGCAATGAGAATACTCATTCAAAATATTTGTGTTCTAGTGCTTGGCTTCTCTGCCACTGGAGACTGCAGGTGAAAACCAGAAACAACACAAGTCCTGGCAAATGTAAAGGTCTTGTCGTCAATTTTTTTTTATGTAGGATACAGACAACCAACTATTCAGAGTAGAAACGGGAAGTCAGCCTTCTCAGAGTGTATTGATGGAATAGCAGACCTGACCAAGAGACAACCAGGAAAGGCAACAAGAAGCATATAATGAAAATAAGGTTCTAACTTAATACTCATGGGTCATCAAGCGACTAACTAGAGGATGGTATCACTCAGCAGTGGAGGCTTCTCCTTGGCTTGGTTCAGGGAATGGTCAACATATAAACACTGCTGCTGACAGGTCTTTAGAAAATGGGGCAGAAGGCACTCAGGTGTGTGTAGGTGGAGTGCTCCAGAGACACTCTCTGAACACGTGGATATGGAGGACTACCTTCCCCTACAGGTTGATTATGGTGTGTGTAATGATTCTGCCTGGAAACAAAGGAAACAGCAAAAGCAACAACAGAGCAACTCAATTTTAATTAAATTAAAAACAATTCCAGGAAAAAAAAATATTTTTCCATATTCTAGATTTTGATTAATCTTTTGTTTTCTTTTGTTGATCAAAGCATTAACTTTAATACTAGATGTAGAAAAGAATTCTCTGCTACCCAAGTCACACTCAGAAATAGTGTTATATTTCTTGGAGAACATCATCTTAAATTACCCTCAATGAGTCATCCTGGAAGTTCAAGAAACTTCAATTTATTATTATTTCTGTAATGTTATTCTGTCTATTAAGAATTTCCATATGGGCTGGAGAGGTGGCTCAGTAATTACAGTGCTTGCCTGGCATGCACAAAAACGCAGGTTCAAACCCCAGCACCACAGACACAATTAAATGTCAGAAAAATAAAAAATAGATGGAAATAAATAAATAAAATTGATTCTCTTTTTCTCTTGTTCTCCCTCTTCTTAAAAAAAAAGAATCGCCATGTATATCATTTTAGCAAAATTATCTTCCTCATGTGAATATTCCAGTCAGAAAGCATCTATGCAAACCAATGACATCTTGAAAGCGTAGAAAATTCTTATAAACTGAATATCTGCTATTTATTTCTCATTGATTTTCCAAAGTAGCAAAGGTTCTCCAAACTCAGTCAGAGATATTAATTGTTCATAATACAATTTGACTTGGAATACGAAACTATTAAATTATAATTTTCTACCAACTACCAGTCCATTAGTCATGCATACATCATTATATAGTTTTCCAATAAAAACCTGTTGCTAATAAAATTATATTAAAGAAAACTATATCAATAATATACAGTTCCTTAAAGTACCAAAAATATCTTCAAGAGGTATGAATACATAATTTTTCCATTTTCAATAGTCACTTTCCTAACTCTTACTAAATTTTAATTATAACAGTTAAATATTTGTCAAGACTCATCAATACCATTTAGATGAAAAATTCATTAAAGGCCATTCTAAAAGTCTCTTGCTTTCAAACTTCAACCCATAGCCTGTGGAGTTAACAAATATAAGCCATTTAAAAATAGCTACTGCAATAATTTTTGAAAATACAATTTTCTTGCTAATTTTCACCATGTTGCAATTTGTCCATTCAAATAATATATAGTTCTATTTGGAACAAAAGACTATCTTACTTTATCAATTGTATTTCCTTTAAAAAATATTTATAAGCCTAATGGATATTTTGGCGAACCATAAATTGTTAGAACAGTCTCCAACCATATTACATTTCAAATTCACTGAAAAGTCCACTGCTACATTAAAAATATGCAGGCATAGGGAAAAGGTGTGTGGTTAGGGGGTGTTATGGATTAGATCTGAAATATCCCTGAAAATCTCATGTGTTGAAGGTGTGTTCCCCAATGGAGCAATGTTCAGAACTAGGGATTTCAGGCAGTGATTTGATCATAAGGGTTCTGACTTCATGGATAGATTAATCTATTGAGGCATTCACAGCTGAATGGATTATTGGGAGGTGGTGGAAACTGTGGGAGGTAGAACGTAGTTAGAGGGAATGGATCACTGGAGTCATTGGAGGCATGTTCTTAAGGACTATATCTTGTCCCCATCTGCACACTCTCTGATCGCAGACACCATGGGATGAGCAGCTTTTCTCTGCCATGCCCTTCCACTGTGTTGTATGGCCTTGCCACAGACCAATGGAAATAAAACCAACAAACCATGGACTGAAACCTCTGAACTATAAGCAAAAATCAACTCTTCCTCTCTTAATTTAGTTTTCTTGGGTATTTTGTTAAAGTGATCAAAAGCTAACACAGGTGAGTCCCAAAAGTGTATACAGATAAAATTAAATTTAACCAATGAAGGACAAATCAAATTTTTGAAATATACATTATTTTCAAAACAAATTTTATTAATTCCAAAATGATTAACTGTCGAGGGCCATCGGGGCTTTAAGAGCAAAGATGGCGCCTGGCTGAGAGCCAAAGGGCAGTGGCAGTTGCTACAGGGTTTCTCTTTAACGGCTACAAGGTTTCTCCTTAATGGCTGACATGTTCAACTGATCAGGCATTGGATGCTGCTTTCCATCTGTCTGCCTAGTAACAGGCATCCTTTTGGCCACTTGTGGTGTAGCTTTATGTTGATTGGCTATTAGAATGTATAAAAGGCACTGTTGATCTCCTTCCAGAGAGATCTCCAGGAGGAAAAAGAAAGGGAGATCTCCAGGAGGAAGAAGAAAGGGAGATCTCCAGGAGGAAGAAGAAAGGGAGATCTCCAGGAGGAAAAAGAAAGGGAGATCTCCAGGAGGAAGAAGAAAGGGAGATCTCCAGAAGGAAGAAGAGAGAGAGATCTCCAGGAGGAAGAAAAGAAGTAAGAATAAAGCTTTGCGTGCTGAACCCGGCTGTTTCCTCTTTTATTGTTGCCTCGTCGGTCGAGAGCGACAATTAACCTTGCATTTTTAGTTTATAAAGCACTAATGATATCTGAGTGTACCCAGAGGAAATGATCTCTCTCAATTTCTATGGTTGTATTATTAAATGCTCTTTGCTTTGCTTCTCATATTCTATAGAAATTTAAGATATTTGGGCCTCTATGAGGTCTTATTTCCCATCTACTTCTTAACATAATCTTTCTCTTATATGACACCTTTCATTTCCAACCTGCATTATATGTAAGTATCATTTCCAACTACTCCATTAGCCTTGATCTCTTCTAATCCATCACCAGGCATACTTCCAGGGTGTTCTTTCACTGGCACATTTCTTAAACATCTAATGTGACATTTAACCACATTTTACAGAAGCTAAACAAAATCTCTACTTTGTGTTTACTCAATTACCAGAGTAGCCAATGAAACTGGTTAATTCAGGTTTATAGATATATATTGAATATGTTAACTTGTTATTTGCAAATGTTAATCAAAGCACCCTTTGAATGCATTTTTTAACCAGTGATGCTTCCTTCCAACACCAATTGTCATCCATATAATCACATGCATCACCCCAAAAGCTTATCTTTGTCATTTAGATAAATCTGAGGATAGAGCTACCTACAAGAAAAGAACAAGGATATTCTTTATTTTTGTGTTTTGTGCTTTTAAAGCATAATGTGATTTAGATTCCTGCTGAGGCATTTACCTAAACTATTGTGTATTTTCAATACCTTTGAAATTAGGTGCTCTTTTTTTCTCATGAAAAAAAAAATCTTTAATTTTGAATGGAATTGCAATGTACTTGACAATTTTTTTTTAGTTCTCTGGCACACACAGATGAAAAAATTCACATTATTAAGACATGCACTAAGACAAAATTCTTTGAGGTATATTCCAATTTACATTTTTATTACATAGAAAAAACTAAGATGTAACAATTCAAAATAATTTACCCTAATATATAGTTGAGTCATAGATATAAAAGTTCCAATCTCAAATAAATATAATAACATATTTTTCCCTCTTTTAGCTTTAAAACTGATCCTTCTAAATTATTTCAGTTTAGAATTAGCATTGACATGATGTTCTTTGAAGTTTAGGTGAAATGAAAAGTAACTTTTTTTTAATCCCTCTGGTGATGCTGGGGACAAAACCCAGGACCTAGGCATGTGTGAGGTCCTGGGTTTTGTTCTCACCCCCTAGCCCAATAGTAACTATTTCTTAATTATAAACCTCACCAGTACTAGAGGGATTTAGATTTCCTACTCTGCTAATTATCCACTAGATAAGACCATAAGGTGCTGAATAATTTGGTATACTTGAATTAACTAAAATAATCACTTAGTGAAAGAGAGCCAGTAAGCAAAAGTAGGAGATAGAACTTCATCAAAAATCTTTGCATAGCACTAATATTAGCTTGGTTTCAGAAAATGTAATTTGATGTATGTTATATGATTTTTACTTAGTTGATTTGTTCAGGAAAATTTTACTTGACCAAATCATTTTTTTATCATGACTTTCCATGCAAACCAAATTTTGTTCGGTGTAAATTACGTTGTAGTATTAATTAAAACACATGAATTTAAAGATACATTGTAAATATTAACATCTAATTTTTTTAAAGAGAGAAGGACAGTGAGAGAATCAATTTTTATTGAGTGTTTCACATGACTTTCATTGTTCTGACAAGCTTAGTTGTGTATGTGGGTACTGGGGTTTGAACCTATGTACTCCCAGCCACCGCTCCAGCCCTTTCTAAATTTTTTTATTTTCAAAATGCTATCATACCCACCCTAAACAACAAATCTTTTTTTTCTGTCTGTGAATGATCAGTCTACTTAAAATAAAAAATCATATTAATTCTTTGGAACAACAAAGTTTAGCTATTATAACATTACATATGAACAATGCGATTTTCTACATGTGGTCTTATAAAGAATTATACATTGTCATTATGCTTAGTAATTATGTTGGAAAATATAATTACATATTATAATGCATTTTCAGCATTATAAGTAATTAAACTAAAAACAATTCTATGAATAATTCATTTTTTTATTTTGAAAATTCCCTTTTTTCTTAGAAAAGCAGTTGATATCAAAGGAATGTTAAAGACTTTGAAATGAAACAAAGAAAGAGTGACTCTATTAAATTGAAGCTTTTTAACAGTTTTGTGTAAGAAATTTTTAATACACACACATTCTTGCAGTCACATAAGTTAAGGACAGCTATACTTAACTGATATGGAAATCTTGTTTCCATACCAACAAGTTGAACCTGAGGAGGTCCTTGGCAGAGAAGAGGACATAAAGAAAATGCACATAAATTTCATTAGTGCTCTGAGATCTACACATGGATGATTCTGGTTTTGCTATGGAAAACATACTTTACTTCCCATGTTTTGAAGACCATTCCTATTCAAGCTAACTTCACAGCATGAAGGGTCTCTACATACTTCTCTATGCTTAATTTCTATGTAGCAATTCTTGTGATTCCACTATATTTATGTGCTTCTGGTATTTTGAGATCATTCAATAATTGGAATATATTTTAACTCATTTTTGGTTAAATTGGAAAATCTTCTCAAATATGTTCAGAAATTTTAGAAATTTGAAGTCTCATTTGATTTTAATACCTAGCATATTTGACAGTACTCTCTGTCTCAGATCATGTCTTTACATATGTAAGAGCACACTTATTCTTACAAAAGTGCAGGAGGTAGTTATCTTTAGGATCCCATTTCTCAGATGAGGAAATATTGGCTTAGAGAGATTAATTTAATTGCTGAAGTGAATTTAATTGATGAAACGGTTTGGACCTAGATGTTCCAATCTGAGTAAAAGATAGTATACTCTTTAACTACTATATTATAGTAGGATATCAGGTTATATCAAGCATTCATGTAATTAATTGTGAAATGCCTAAATTGGTTAACAAAATTAAATACAATTTACTATCAAAGAAGACCAGATTGTAATTGTATTGTTTCAAACACTTATATATACATATTGCAATAACACATAGATGCACTTATTTTATTTTCTTTACTGGTTCTTTTTAGGTATACATGATATAAGCCTATACAATAACATAATTGGAAAAGCATGGATTTTAAGTCATTCTGATTCAATCGCTAGACTTCTCCTTTTCCCTCTCTTCCTCCCACCCCATGTTCTTTTATTGATATACATGACAATAGAATATACATCGACATAATTGTAATAGCTTAGAGTATGTTTTAACTCAGTACCTAGTATTTCCCCTTCCCTTCCCTTCCTCCTACCCTCTGTTCTTATTAGATATACTTGCAAATAGAATAATGACATTTTTATAAAAGCATGAAATTCCCAGTATTCCAATCCCTACATTCTCTTCTTTTTACTGATCTGTTATTTACTAATAGTATTTTTAATAATTTAGCGACTTGTTGATATCCATGTTGATGAAATTTGATATGTTCGTATATGAATATAGGAAAATTAAGTCTGATGCATTCCACATATTTTTCCCTATCTCATTCTTCTTTCCTCCATTTCCTTTCCTTTTGTCTATTCTTCTGCTCCTTTCCTTATTTTGGGCTGGCTTCTACATATCAGAGAGAATATTCAATCTTGGCTTTTTGACACTGGCTTATTTCACTTAGCACAACAGTCTCAAGTTCTATCCATTTGCCAACTAATGCCATAAGGTCATTCTTTTTATGGCTAAGTAATACTCCATTGTGTGTATCTATCAAATTTTCTTTATCTATTCATCTGTTGAATTGCACCTTGGTTCATTCCATGGTTTAGCTTTTGTAAATTGTGCTGCTGTAAACATTGATGTGGCTGCATCACTGGGTATGTTGATCTAAGGTCCTTTGGATATACCAAAAGAAGTAGGATAGTTGGGTCAAATTGTAATTTGATTCCTTTTTTTTTTTTTATTTGAGGAATCTCCGTACTGTTTTCCAGAGTGGTTGCACTAATTTGCAGCTCCACCAACATTGTATAAGTGTACCCTTTTCCCTACATCCTCACCAAAGCTTATTTATTAACAAATGTTTTTATGTACATAACATATTCACATATAAATAGTTTAAGAAAACAGATATTAAATTTTAAGTACCTTTTTCCCATGCATATTTTTTATGATTCAAATTAATTGTCTCTTTTGCTTTTTATTGACTTTACATTTTAACCCTGGTCATTTTGAAATTCCAGTTCAGTAGCTTTATAGTTGACTCATTATGAGCCAAAAAATTATTCGTAACTATTATACTACAATAGAAAAGACATGCAGCTTGAAGTTAAGCAATTCAGATTTTAATTCTTTATTTTGCTAGCATTGTAAGTGTAAAGAATTGTTTAAAGTTCTTTCATATTTAAAATTAAGTAAACCTTTACAAAATCTAATTTATTCATGATCAGAATGATGATAAAACTGATGTATTCAAACAATAGATGTAAAATCTATATATTGAATGTATGTTAGATATCAACTGACAAAATAAGCAATCACTAGTTGATACAAAACAAACAAACAAAAAAAACAGATAACATCTTCCTAAATGAGAACATTCTCCCTGATTGTATAACAAAATGTGGTGTACAACTTTCCGAATAACAAAAACATCTCACATTTGCTTGCTAAGGTTTGAGTTCTTAGGATAAATATTACTATACCATTTTTCGTTAGGTTAACATGATCAAATATGTGCACATGATTATAAACTTCAGGTGACTATTTGCCTCTCCTTTTCACCAGAGTAAAACCTAAAGAATACATTTGGGCTTACAGTCCTAGAAAACCAACTGCAATTATTAAAATTACTTAATTACTCTTATAGAATGTTATTAAAAAGAAAATCTATATTAAAACCAAAGGAAAGAGATATATGTCAGTGGAGAAAATTGAAAATCATGGAATTAAGAGAATAGGAAAAGGGATAAAATTACCTTAAAAAATGTAAGCACACAAAATAGAATTTAATTTCTACTACTAGAGAAAAGAGCTTCCCATCCATCTCAATTGGCTACCATTCCAGATATTTATACTTAGCTATCAATCTCTCTTTAGCTTTAGTGGAGAATCTTCATGGTGTGATTAAATTACATTTAGCTTCTGTTTGTATTCATCACATAACGAGCCCCAGATTGATATTTGTATACTGTCAACATCCCTGCATCTAATGGACAGAGGTAATAAAACTTTCCACATAAATTTGTGCAATTATCATTTTTCTTAGTCTGTGCAAATGGAAAAGCCCTAGCTTTAAATTATAAATTAGCAACATCTGTTCTGAAGTAAATCCTATTGTAATTTAAGAGAGATCCACAGGTTGACCACCAAAATTTAACATGTCCCTTCCTGGAAAATACTGAACTCAGGTCAGATAAAATGTTTATTTAGTGGACTTACTTATTTTTTTTTTAGAGGTTGGGGGAGTGGCTAATGTGAGGCATGTGCTCTAACACTGAGCTATACCCATAGACCTTTAATCTACTATTTTTGACAAGTGATTAATCATGAAAGCAAGGCTCTAACTATTCAACCAAAATAATATACTACTAAAACATTTCCCATTTCTCAGGCATGTTACCATGTCTCCGCATCAGTGAATTCAGCAATGTAGGCTTTAGGAAGGGAATTGTGATTTAATCAGAATGATACATGCAATTTGTGGAGCCCACTGCAAAATGGAAATGTGAGCTCCCTTGTTTAAAAGTTATTAAAAATATCAGGATGGTGACAGTAGGACATTAAGCTAAGCTCTGTGTGGACAGCACAGGAGATAAGCCCATTAGCTGATCCTGCATCTAGTTCACATAACTATGATTACTTAAACAACTGTGCTAGAAATGTGATCTATACACACCATAAAATTTTTTAAAAATTAATTTTGAACAGACACCTGTTTTTGGATTAGGTTCCTGGATAGAAAATCAACAATTCAAACTTCAACTGCATCAAAAAGCAAAAAGAGAAAAGAGAGAAGAGGTGGGGAAATATTTGGGAGAAAGAGGACACATTTGTCCTCAAACTCATAGTTATACTTTTATATGAAATACATGGGGAAAACCAAAGATTATTCATTGGATTGCTACATAAGTTAGGATGTACATTTAGGGTACAGATTTTACTTATTAGGTATTGTATGAGTCACTTTAAGTTTGTTTCATATTACATTTCAAATTTAAAAAAAAACAATTATTTTTGTTGCTAGTATTTGAATTTTGTCTTAATTCTTTTTGCAATTGCAATATTATGGTATCAATTTCTGGAGTACTTACAGTATGCTCATCACTTTTCTACATGCTATATAGCCCATAAACACATATGAATAGAAATGTGGGTAGATAGAAATACAGACGGCTTGAATGTCCTGAGATTTGTCTTCACCAAACCTTTCTTTTCCTTCATTACCGTAATAAGACTAAAGATCTTCAACAATTATTAACCATTTGGAGTTCATTGGGATAGTAGACATTCACTTCAGAAAATAATATATTGGTACTATGGAAGAAGAATAATTTTTGGAGGTGAAAATTGCCCTAGTACAGATTGAGGGACAGTGAGAGCACAGGACAGATGTGGGCAAAATGGGAGATGAGTGACAGTGGACACAAATAGCAAGAGGGGGGATGATGAAGTTAGGTAGGCAAGTGGTATCTGTTGTTGTCCATCTGGAAGGTTTAGCTGAAGTTGCAAATTTTCTCAAATACATGAAAGCAAAGCATTATAGTGTGCCTTTAAAAGTGTATGTGTTGGAAATTTGATATCCAAAGTAGCAATATTCAGAGATGAAATACTTAGATTATGATAGCTATAACCTCATCAGCAGATTGATCTATTTGATTGTTTAATAACATATACTGGGTGGTTATGGTAAGCAGGTTGGGTATGGCTGGAAGAAATAGGTCACTAGGGATGTGACCTTGGGGATTATATTTTGTCCTTGGTTCCTCACACATTGCTTCTCTCTGTCTCTCTCTCTCTCTCTCCTCTCACTCTCTTGCTTTCTGTCTCTCTCTTTCTCCTAGTGACCATGGACTGAGCAGCTTTCATCCAGCATGCACTTTCCATCATTATGTTCTTCCTAATCTCAGACCCAGAACAATGAAATTGGCCAACCAAGGACTGAGACCTCTAAAACCCTGAGCCCAAATTGTACTTTTCACCCATTGTCAGGTATTTTGGTCACAGTGATGAAGAAGCTGAAAACACACAAGGTGAATGAAAGTGATATTCTAAGATTATCACATTACTGGAGATAGAGTAGAGGTCTAAAATTAGGAAGATAACCTTGAAAACTATGAATAGTTTGATTCTCCTAGACCATGGAAAGTTTGGAGAAAAAGACAGGAGGAATCAAATTCATATGGGGCTTGAATAAGACTAGTATGAAGAGAAACCACTTCTTCCTAAACATCGTATCCTCTCTTATTCTCCTATGATTATTATTCTTATGGTGAAATCATTGAATAGGCCCATGCAGGGGTGAAAGGAATCTCCCTCATCCTCTGAAATTTCTTTAATTCTATTGAAATAAACTTTGAATAGAAAGGCTAATAGGAGAAAAAGCATACAAATTTATTCACAGGCATATGTGCACAGGAAATATACAAAATAAAAAACTCAAAGGACCAGATGGTTGAAGCTCAAATACCCTCTTCATAGAGAGATCCAAATGGCAGAGGATGAAAGCAATTTCAGAGGGGTAGTAAATGATTTTTAGGAGATATTAATTGGTCTAAAATAAGCAAGAGCCTATGACAAAGATTCTGTGAGCTTCTGAATGAAGGAAGTGTCAACCAACATATTACAGAAAAGTGATGCACAGACCAACAAAGAAAATTTATTTTATTATGCAAATAAAGTCTCAGAAAAATTAATGGCATATTAAGTGTAAATATGATGGAAATAGCTTACTCTTCTATGAGTAAATCTCTGGTTATGAGATATGAAGCAAAGAGTACAAGACAATTTCATTTCATTTGGAAGAACTTCCTTCAGTCAGATGAGTGAACTTCATAGCTAGCTATTCCCTGAGCTTTGTGGGAGGAAACAAAGGAAGAGAGGTAACAGTTCTAGGTGTTCAAAGAATCATAATCTGGGCAATCCTTTTCTGAAACCTAAAGCCTGCAAAATCATGAAATACATTATGTAATGAAATCTCATTAATCATGACAGGGAAAATAATGCTCAACTTATATAGCTTTTTAAAGAAAAATATAAAGGTGATTAATTTAATTTCTAAACTCTTGGTCTCACCATTATTTTTTACATACCTCCATAGTACTTTGCTTTATAAAGTTTGGTCTCTGTGAGCAACGACTATTGTTGCCAATAAATATGTTAATCTCTCCTTGGTTGACACTGCAAATTAAAAGACTTTTCCATTGGGATTCACAAAGCCAATAATGAAATTGAATTGTAGTAGCAACTACACAAGCTTGATTCTTTTATTCAACAAAGACTGGAGAAGCAGGATTTCAGATCACAATTCAACTCTTCAACACTCTGAGAGTTGTAAGTTTATAGACATAGAGCCGTGGAAATGAGGGGAGGGGACATATTAACAAGGGAATGGAATATTTATATCATTCTCAGGAACAAGTGGAGACTTCAGAACTCAGGTGCCACCTCTTTTTCTTGCTTTTAGGATCTTGTGTGCATAAGGTCAAAACAGCTAGTGGGTGCGTGCTTTAGTATGGAAATAAGATTTTAATGAAGTAGAAGTCCTTGGGCAGTTAACTCTGGCCACCATCTTAGATCCAACTCATTTGAGCTAATCTACCTCAACAGGAACAATGTTTTTCAAACATCTTGACCTCAAAAATAAATAAGGTTAGGGCAGGGGAGAAATTCAGCTAGGTCATGTACACACTAAACTGGGTAACATTCTCTGTTTTAAACATTTTGGAGGATTTGGATTTAATATTTTGAAGTAAGCTAAACAAAAGTAGCCAAATGAAAGTAGAACATGAGATAGTGAATGCTCAGAAGTTTCTTCATGCTCAAAAACTCCTTGGAGCTTTCTGTTTCCTTTAAGTTTTTCCATCTATTCATCAGTAAGGAATTTTGGTTCCACATTGCAGATAAAACCTCATCAGGACAAACATTTGACATATAGAATTCCAGGATATTTTTCACTTGTTAAATAAGCATGAAAGTCTCAATTTTAGCCACCTACCTATATAGATCATGAGGATTGGGTATGTTTATATGGACATTAACTCATATAATTAAATTTCATTACAAGGAGGCATAAGGAGACAAGAAAAATGTCTCTATATTTCATTATAATGACTTATAATCAGTAGGCTACTGGCTCTGCACAGTTTTGTCCTTGTTTTCTAAACTAATTTGCTCATTATTTTTCCCCTAATTTCATCATGGAATATAATGATATACTTTTTTCACTATTCTATATATTTGTATTTTTTCTTGCTACATCTTGTTTAGTCATCAATTCATATTATTCCATAGACTCTGAATCTTTTAGTGAATCATTTTTACAAAAATGTTTAAGATGCTATAATTACAAAAACAAAAACAAGACTAGAATTTTATTTAGATGGAAAGTTTGGTGTTGTGTCTCATTCTGTTCACAGTAGTTAACAGGTGTGAATTGCTTCTGCACTAGCATAAATCTCCTGCTGTGTAGCCCTTTGTTCACTTCATGCTGCTTTCCAGTTCCATTATGACTACAAAAGTACCTGATTCCACCTTAATGTAATTTTAAATGCTTTACTGATTTGAATAATGTTTATTTGTAATTTCCTTCCTGAAATAAAAGTGAATCCGGTAAAGCAAGAGTAAATACCACAAACTATATACAACACTTATTCTGTAAAGACCATAAGACTATTGTATACATAAAAACATATATAACTCACATGTAAATATCTACATACATATATTTGAATGGTTTTGTATTTGTATGAATGTGTACAATGCTGCTCTCACATTAGTCTTTCTGGAACAAGATGCTTCTGTCGATGCCCGTGTGTTCATTAGTTAGGAAGTTTGGCTCAAAATTGTAGATATACAGACTTTTCTCCTTGTCACTATTTTATAAATAATACAGAACACAGACCATTTATACAGCATTTACATTGTGTTATATATTATAAGTAATTTATTGATAATTTAAAATACACAGGAAGATATGGGTAGGTTGTATAGAAATGCTATACCATTTTACATTGGACTTGACTGTCTACAGTTTTGGTATCCACAGGAAGTCTTGGAAACAGTTCCTCAAGTGTAACAGTGGCATCTCCTTTGCAAATTGTCTTTTGCAACATTAGCTCCATCCTCTCTCTTTGCCCTTCACAAAGTTACATCTCCTCACTTTACCCAGCATTTTAAAATCTAAAGAGAAGTACAAAAAAGAGATTAAGATATTAACTGCTTAATAATTAAGCAGTTGACATTAACTGCTTGATTTATAGAACCCAGACATCTAATAATTTAATATAACATCAGAATGTGTAATGCCCTTTCTTAATTTATTTTAGTTCTATTGATTTACTAACAGAAAAAAATGTAAATTGAAGTTTAGTTTGCTGAAAAACAGTATGTCTATTTAAGTGAAAGAATAGGAACTAGCCCCACAAGGTCAAAATTGATTACAATATTCTGGCCAAAGCAAACTAAAAAAGGAAAAATAAAAAGAAGGAGGAGGAGAACAAGAAGAAAGAGAAGGAGAAGATAAGAAGAAGAGGAGGAGGGTGGGGTGGAGACATACACCCTAGATGGTGAAGACCCCATTAAGTGTATAGACTTTCTACATTAGTCCATTATTCTATCCCTATAAAACCCATTTGTTTATGTGAGTTCCCCAAGAAGGGGACAACCTCTGGATCTTCTCAGTATCAGTACTTGAATAAACCTAATTTCCTTCCAACTGATTGTTATCTCCCTAATGCTGACTATTGAGTGCTGAGCATCCTAGACCTGGATCTGGCAAAACAAGGATATTAAGTGATACATGTATTTGTATTCCTGACTTTAAAATATTAGTTTTTCTTATAAAATGAGAGGAAATTATTTCTGAAAATTAGAATTATTTCATTCCAATAATGGAATCTAGAGATATGCATTAATAAACACAGCCTAGGGGCTAGGAGCCGTGGCTCAGCAGTTTCCGCGCTTGCCTGGCAGGCACGAGGACCCAGGTTCAAACCCCAGCACCACGTACACAACTACCTATTGGAGCAACAAAGGCCATGTGAAAAAAAACTAAATAAAGTTGTTTCTCTCTTTGTCTCTCTCACTGCCCCTCTCTCTTTAAAAAATAAAATAAAATAAACACATCCTATAAATAATGTTACTGAAAGATTCATGTCATGAAAACTATCAATGCTCCATGAATTGGTAAGCTTTCTGTTACTTTTGGTTACTCTCTGGACCACAGAATTTAATCGAGGTGTACTCTCTAGGAAAGGGCTATGTTTAGAAAAACTATTACACTGAACCCACCAGATAGTATAACTAGAAAAAAATTATTTTGACATGTGTTAAAGTGATGAGGAAAACTACTCAGGACTATTGTACAGGATATCAATTGTATCGCAATAGAGGAAAAACAAACATAAGATCAACACCAATTGCAAAAAGGAAAAATGTGAATTTATAGCCAGCAAGCAGAATAAGGGAATCAATGAATGGGAAATTACACAAATGGAAAAGTAATCAAATCTTGGAAGATTTATGCTAAACTGACATAACAGGATTCTTGCTGAGGACAGGTTAGGGTGATCAGATAGCACCTAGGGCTTGGTGAGGCTTAAGGAATTAGAGTCAATGTTAAGAGTGGGAGGATTCTAATAACCTGACCTAACAAGATGCTTGCCAAGAATAAATGTTCCAAACATGGACGTAGAAGCCCAAGGACAAGAAATAGTTGAGTAAATGATTCACAGAATCCCGACTAAAGTTTGGTCAAGGAGTGTCTTTATCACCTCCTTATGGTAGAGAAGAAGGGACAACCCTATAATCCACTTTCAGGGTTGCAAAAGAGTATGAAAGAAATTTTTTGAGCAGTAGTTGCAGAGGTGGCATCAGCTGATATCCTAGCTGGAGTTTGAGGAACAGGACAGTGATTTCCCATATGAAGTTTGAAGGAGAGCTCTGGGCAGAGTGGTGCAAGTGTGGCCTTGTAGTCCCAGCAGAGCAAGCAACAAGTGAGAGTCTAGAGAGATGATCCTGTGTGAGTAGCATAAGGAGCAATGAGACTGATGAAAAGCAGAGAAGCCATATGCTGAGATGTCACATTTCAGGCAGGAAAGGAGGCTTAAATGTGAATCTGAGATCCAGTCTTTCCATAAGTGAGGGTTTGTAAGATGTGATATCTTATTAAATTGACCTTATTTATACACACAGGCTTTTGAAGCCTGGAAACTTTCAGCTACTGAAAAAAAAAATTCAGAACAAACACAGAACATAAATGCATATGAAATAAAAATGTGAATAGAATAAAAATAAGCTCATCTTTTATGCATCTTTCTAACTTCCACTTATCAGAATCTGACTTGTGAATGATGAAGGTGATGAAGTTGTCAAAGACAATGGCAAATGCAAGTGTGAGAATTAAAGGTAACACACAGTACAAAGACAAATCAATAACTGGAATACGTGGTGTTGCGTCTTCAAACAAGTTTTACAGCATTTCCATCTGCAGTACACAGTCCAACTGATCATCAGAGAATAATACAATAGATACAACTTTGCAGTAATTCACTCCTCTCTTAATGAGGTTTTCTTTGGGTAACAAGAGGAATGCAAAGCAACATTTAGCTATTGGAAATCTCTGAATCAGTGTCTGGGTGGACTTGAGAGGATGCATCTGATTGGCTGAGAATAGATTTCAAATATTGTCAGTGGGGATCTCTCCTTAAGAATAGAAATAAAGCTGTTAACTGGAAAAGAGCAGAATAGAACACGAGACACATTAAGAACTCAAAGAAGCCACTTCAGATGAGGGAGCAGTAGCAAGTTGAGGGACCTCCCTCCTCTGCTTGGGGTCTTCTGTGGTGATAATTGAGTCCCCTGAAAGTTGTTGATCAACACCTTGTCTCTTTGCTTGGCCCATGATGTCCTGAATGCAACAGTCAATGTGTGGTTGTTCTTTGTCTGAGATTAACTCAATTCCATAGGAGACATAAAGGAAGTTAAATACCTAATTCCTGTCATGTGGAAATTTTTGATTGAGTTATGGACAGAAGATTAACTTACATGTACAAATTTAGAGATTTTTAAGACACAAATATTAATTTGCTAAATATAAAACTTGCTACTTTATGCTATAAAACTATTTGTAGTCTTGTTTTTGCTTTCACTGTGGGATCTGGGACAATTCTTGTTCTATCTGCTTCTCAGTGACCTCAGCAGTTAAATGAGAGGATCTGATTACATTTTCCCTTAGGTATCTTCTTTTCAAGCTTTACAGTCTATGAAATTCATTCCAATGCACCAAAGAAACCATCTTATTTAATTATACTGAAACTTCAATTTTGCTCAGATCAGGAACCACATATGAAGATAAATACATTAAAATGATACTATATTAAATGAAGATAGAGGCAATATATTCCATCTCTCTCTCTCAAATCCAAGATCCAATTAGACTATTAGCAAAATTTCTGCTGTTTGGAAATTCATTTTGATAAAGTCATTTTGCATAAATCACACACATCATTTGTAACAATGATTGTCCCATACCATATATATATATATATATATATATATATATATATATGTATATATATGCATATGTACACATACGTGCCATATATAATTGAATGTTTAAATAATAGAGTTGATAGCTATGAATCTTACTGGAATTCATGTGACTTTTACATTAATTTCATTGATGTTGTTTCTTATGTTATGATTTATTATTTTCATTTGCTTTCAGTCTTAAGGCATTAGATTGTATCATATTGTGAATATTAAAATATTAGAACTCTAAAGGAGCTGCTTAGATAGCACTTTTAAAGATGTTAAGCATCATCTATAAACAAAGATGGAGCAAATATGTCATCTGTTCTGAAATAATTTATTAAATCTAGTATCATCTGCATACAGATGGGAATACTATGATACATGCTATCATTATAATCACAAAGTTAGAAGATTTAGATTCATTAAGAAGGATATGGCTTCTCACAGATGGGAAAAACTTCATATGAGGCATCACTCAAGTTCACATGGACAACTTGTGGCTAATACTTAACATATCTTGGCAACTGGATTTTGTTATTCTTAAGATCCTTTTTGGAATTAATCATTCCCTCTACTTATGCTTTGGAACCTCTTGTTTTCCATCCCTTACAGTCTCTTTGAGTAAGTATGTTCAATTCATACTACATAATTATTTTCCATAAACATCTCACTAACTAGTGCCTAGATCATTTATCTTTATAGTACAACTAATATTTTAATCATTTAATTACAGGAAAGAGAAAACATCAATTTTTTTTAGTCTAATTCAAAAACGTCTTGATAAATTAGGAGATTATATATCCAAAAAATAGATTGTTTTCATTGCCCACGCTGCCAATTGAACTTACAGCAAAAATGTATTTCCTAAATTACCCTGAAGGGCATTACATAAAGTATTCACATCTCAAATTGACCCCATTATGCATACAATATGTTCAATATTCTCTGGTGTTTCTCTTTAACAAATTGAATCAATACAGCTATTCAGAATTTTAAAGACATACCTTTGTTATTAGTTGCTTGGATATTGCTGTTAAATTGTTTAGATTTGAATTCTGGGCATCACTATTTATTTGATCTACAACAATGAGCAATTTACTTAATCTGTCTCTGCCTCAGTTACTTCACCTCTGGCATGAGAATTTTAATAGCACCAACCTGAAAGAATTTTTGTGAGCCAAAATTACTTAATACATTTAAAATGCTAAGTGTTAGAAATCATTATTAGTACTATTGTTAGCAGGAAATATTGGTATTATTCTCCATCAATCAGTATATTTCACAGATGCTGAAAGTAGAAAATTAATTCACCAATTAATAGAGTTTCTAATGACAGAACAGCAACAATGTGGGTAATACTGCCTTTAATCTAATTCTCTTGTTTACAATGTAATAGCTAAAGATTTACAACTGCTTTCAAGAATTACTATAAAGCTACATTGATCAAGACAGTGTGGTATTGGTGCAAAAACAGATACAAGTCAACTGAAAGGCAAAGAGAATCGAGAACGAGGAATATACACACACGCACATGCAACGGCCAATTGAATTCTGACAAAATCTCCAGGGCAACAATGTGGAGGCCACAGTCTTTTCAGGAATAAAGTGGGAGTGAATAGATATCCTTAAAGAACAGAAAAACCCTTGACCCTTACCCTTAAAACTGTTAAGATATCAAGAACAGCTAAGAGAAAAATGTGTGACTTCAGAGTAGGCAAGCATTTTTCAAACAGTACACAGTGGTAATAATTTTTTAAAGGTATTTGGATTCTATTAAGTTAACCTGCAGTTCCACAAAAGGCAGCATTAAGTCAAAATGGAAGAATATATTTGGAATACATGTATATCTAATGGGAAAATGCATTTAGAATATACAAAGAATTCTATAACTTAATTTTAAGAAGACATTGGAATAAAATTAGGCAAAGCTTTAAAGAGACATTTAATGAAATAAGATGAGCAAATGAGCAACACACCCAGGAAGACTTCTAACAGTTACTAATTATCAGGAAGTGACAAAACAATAATGGGATACTATTCCATACTTCACTAGAACAGCTACAAAATAAAAACAAATAAAAGATTGACAAAACCAATTGTTGATGAAAATGTAGAGCAATTGGTGGAATTGTACAATGCTATAACCCCTCTTGAAAACTGTTTGTCCATTTCTTATAAATTTAAACAACTGTTTTAAATATGGGCCAAAAATTTCATCTTAAGGTATTCAAACAAATTTTGATAACTCATGTATACACCAAGAACATGCAAAGAAGATTTAAATTATTGTCAAGAAATAGAAATAAAACAAAATAATCATCAACAGTTTATAGATATACACATTTTATTTAGCACTGTATCCATTCACCAAAACAAATTTTATTTGGTGAATATTTTTCACCAAAATAAAACAGCAAACTACTAATGAATACAGAATCATGGCTGAGTTCCCAAACATGAGAAAGAGTGAAAGAATCCAGACACAAAGGTCCATACTGTATTGATCTGTGTATTGAAGATTGACCACTTCCATAATAATAGAAATCATTTCAGTGCTTGCCTGAGCAAGTGTAGGGGAGTCTATGGATTGCCCACCAAGGATCTTAAGAAAATAGTCTATAGAAAATGCCATGCTGTGGTGAGGAGGATAATGGGGTACATTTATTTAAGTAGTTAAAAAAACTCTGAATTATATGCAAAAATGAATGTGTTTTATTATGTAAAATTTAATCACAATGAAATTAATTTTTTAAAAGCTGATATTCCTTTTGAAATCTAGGGTAGATTTTGAATGAGAGAACCAGAAATGTACAATATTTGTCCATTGGAACAAACAAGAATCAATGAAGTTTTTTGACATCTGTTCATCTATCCTGTCTTAGGTCTAGGTCAGCACCTACATTGAATAGATTACTGAAACAATTATATAGAAAGCAAATAGTATAAACCAGTAAAAATAAGAATCCAAAATAAATTAGTCATGTAAATTTGAATCCACATTTAACTAAAATAATAATATTGATATAGTAAATGTATATTAGTTAGCATAAAATGTTATATTAGTCTTGAATTAGAATAATAGTCAATACTAATCAAAATTGGATTTTTGGTCTTGTAATTTCATACATACTTTAAATGGGAAAATACTCAAAGTAAATCTCCATAAATGTCCTGTATTTTAATACCAGATGAACAAATACAGCACTCAACCTAATTATGAACACTGAAATAACCTCTTCCCTATTCTTTATGATACAAAATTCAAGAAGACCATAATAAAGACAAAAATTCTGCTTGACCAGGTAGCACAGTGCATCCCTGACAAAAATGAGCGGAATACTTTAGCAACTCCCACACATGCATGCCAACACTCATATAAGCAAATGCTACCCACGATTTACCCAGCCAGCATCCAAGAACTCCTTTTATATATTGTGGGTAATTGAGAACTTCATATTAAAGTGGTGGGTGTAACAATACAAATTACAGCATTTTGATTGATTCTCTTGGTGACTTTATACACTAGATTCCATTTTCTAACCTGTAGAAATTACTTGATAAGAACCTATATGTTGATCTCGGAGTGACAAACTATTTAAATATGAAAAACGAATGTTTAGAAATGTAAAACATTATAATGATGACATAAATTTCTCTTAAGGGACATTTCATTTATTGTACATTTTATAAGTGAACTGCAAATATTGTGGAACAATGTGCCACTCATTTTTCTATAAAATTGTTGACTTTCAGAAGCTAGTAATCTAAACAGTTCTTATACTGTATGCTGGTTCAGCTGGAAATGTTAATTATATTTTAGTCTTCACAAATGGGCAAGAAAGACCACAATATTTCTGCTATACACATGATTTATGAAATGTTGAGCTTTCTCTTTTTCATTACCATGCATTTACTTGGGGATGCAATCTTTGAATGGGAAGAAGAACCAAATGACAACTAGTAATTGTCAAACAGAAAAAGGGCTTGCTTCACTGATCCATGGCATTAGGAGAGTCTTGCAAACTTGTAACAAGCAGATCTGTCAAACAATATGCACCTCTATTTCCAGATTATGCACTTATGCTCACACCCACATACTCACACAAACAACATATATGCATCAAAGAAGAAATACTCACACAACACACACAAGCATCACAATACAGCATGGGCACACATACACCCCAAACAATGGACCATCATCATCTGCACACCCATTCCAAATAGCAAGTTTTAAAGACTTTTCCTTAAAGAGATAATTGATTAAAAGGAAAAAATAAAGAATCAAAAATGTCACCAAATTTTAAAGGTATTACAACCTTTGCTGAACTCTCCACAAAGCCATTGCTTTTTTAGATTAAAATATATTACCAGTCCAAGTAAATGGCAAATTCCTTTCCTAACAATAATACATATCATTACGTATGCAATACATATTTAATCGTACTTATTGGATCCATAAACTTTTAATGGTATGTGGGATACAATAAATTTAAAAGATACTTGCTATATGAATAAATTAATGAATTTAACATATTGTTGGGATGAAACGATAGAAAAATTGTGTCTCATTTTGTGAAAAATTGTGTCTCATTTTGTGGACCCAAACAGAAATTGTATATAAATGCTAACTCTGTGTGATGTGGAATCAGTGTTTATATTTCCCAGATTTTCCTGAAATGATCAATTTTCATCTAATTGAAAACATCTCTGTTGATTATTTTTATATATCTCAAATTTGCCAATTATTTTCTCTGCCCCTATCACAGTTAATAGTCTTTTCTATTTTGAATCTTCAGTTTTTTCAGGGGCCATCCCACCTCCAGGATCCCTCAGTTCCAAATCAACATCCTGCATAAAAATCTCAGGCTAGTCTCAGAGCCAAGATTTGGACAATTTGCTACCCTGCTTAGCTGCCATCAGTTTCCCAACTCCTGCAACAATAGAATCGATTCTGGACTCCTTGTCTCTGCGTTCAAGTTTCCTCTAGATGTGGTTGCACGCTCCTTCCAACCTCATCTACCTCCACGTCTTTCTTAGTTTCCCTAGTTAATTTTAGTTCCTTGTAATACACATTTCGCTTTTCCACACTGATATTTCTGCTCACATTGATACCCTTTCTAAAAAACTGTCCTCTTTATCCCATTCTTTCAATTTCTCATCATATCCCAGAACTTTGTGTTAATGCTACAGAGACTTTTCTGATAGCATTTGGAAATAATCTTTCTTTCTGCTGAGCAAGTATGGCACTAATTTTCTCTACTATATTTCCTGAATTATATTAATGATACAACACTAGTTCTATGAGATAATAAATATTACCAGCAAAAGTCTAATAAGTTTTAAAAGCCCTGGTAGAAATTCATTGCAGAGTTTATTTTCAACAATGCTTCAAGCAGGATTAGATAAAATGGAGCAATGATCAGGGAACTCAAATTGTGCAAAGCATTTAATGGAACTGGTGCTCTGCCAAACTTACTATAGCAAAACTCTTGACTATGATAATTTTCTAGCATATATTTATGGTCTGAGTTATTCTTTAGCTTTTACCTTGTAGGCATTATAATTTTGTAGCTCAACATATTACCTCCCTTGTGTTATTTCTAGAATTTTTAGGTTATCATTATTGTGGTAACCTTATTCCTATAATGCATAACTTTTATTTTTATTTCCCTTTATATCATGTTTGCTATGCATTTCTAATTTATTTTGTCTTGATATATGTCCTAAATTACTCTGTACAACTGTCTGAATTTCCTATGTCTAATGTAACTAATGAGAACAAACTTGGTGGCTAAAAACAACACAAATTTATGATCTTAGCATTCTGGAGGTCAGGAATCTGCAATCTCCCCAAGCTAATATCAAGGTATGCAAGCTGTATTCCTTCTGAACCATCTATGGGAAAATACATTTTCTTGCTTTTGTTTTTTTTTTTTTTTTTTACACTCCAAAAGTTAGTCTCATTCTTTTGTAAGTGACTTCCTTCTGTGTTCAAAGCCAACAATGGTCAAGTCTTTCTCATTGACTCTTCTGCTTCCATGTTTCACTTTTGAAGGGCTCTATGATTATATTAGTCCCACAAGACAATCCAAGATTATCTCATTTCAAGACCAGCTGACTAGCAACGTTAATTCCCTCTTCAGCTTAACTCTCCCTTTATCTTGCAGCATAGCACATTGGGCAGTATAAATTTTCAGTATTTCCCCGGTGCTTATAACACATTTTTATCTATAACTGATCTTTAGTAAAAATCACTCAAGTATAACTATTCTGTTTTCACAGGCAAATAAACAAACATATTTGCAAACACTGTGTTGTGATTTGGATTTGAATCATTTCCCAAAAGCTCATAAGCTGAAAGCTTATTCCTTAGTAGAGCAATGTTCAGAGGTGTGCTTTTGGGAAATAATTGGATCATGAGGGTGCTAACTTCTTTAATAAATTCATTGATGGACTCATAGCTAAATGGACTATTGGGAGGTGGTAGATATGGTAGAAGATGAAACTGACTTGAATGGAGCATATCTTTAGAGTCATGCACTCGGGACTATATCCTGTCCCTTGCCTCTTCTCTCCTTGTCTCTCTGCTTCCTGACCACCATGAGGTAAGCAGTTTTCTCTGCCATGCCCTTCGACTGTACAGCCAAGTGACCATGAACTTAAACCTCTGAAATCATGAGCCAAAATAAATCTTTTCTCTTCTGAGTTGATATTCTAAGCTTTTTGTCACAGTGATGGAAAGCTAACACACACTGATATTACATATTATAAACTCTATTTATATAAAAGGCTTGATAATGTGCAACATAATAATTTTGCATATACATAAAATTATTACAATCATAATAATTTTTCCTTTATGTTGAACATGATTTTCAGACCCACGTGAGGTATATGATTGAGCAGTGTTTATCTGTACTAGCACTCACGATTTAAAAGTTGACTCATAGAGTTAAATTGTAGTCCTAGAATATCTAGAAAACCAAGGAGAGAGAGTATCTTTTAAAGAAAATTCTTAAAGTTTTTGGTAAGACTAAAAAAACTGTATAAAATACAAACCTACAATTAGTATATAACATACAATCAAACTATTATTTTAGTTTATTATAGGAGCTTTATTTCAATGATTTAAAAATTGATTTTAATTGAAATGTTAAGATTTCAGTATCTTAGAGCACTCCTATTATTTCCCAACACTTTGTACCCATTTGAATAAAGCACAATAAATACAGTTTCTAAGAATTTACATTTATTGATGTTATTTGGAAAATATGTAAAAGTAATAATTTAAAAATTAATGAAGCCTAGTATCCTCTGTTTTTGTAACTGAATGTAAAACTCTACATCAGAAATTCAGAGTGTGTGTGAAATAATAGGTCATTGTAGAGCAATAGCTCTCAAAAGTGGCTGCCATGAGAATCTCTGAGGACATTTAAAAATCTCAATGCTCAAATTTGTCCCAGAGGACTTCAATGAGAAGCAGATTCCTGGTCACACCTCAGACTAACAAAGGTAGATTTAGATTGTGATGTGCTGAGAGAGTGAAACATCACTGATGTAGTGACAACAGGGCTCCAGCTATAAAAATTCATGAAAACTATAAACAAATCTTTGACTACTAATTTATTCTCTACATTTACTTCTATAGGATTACTACATGTTTAAAATGCTAAGCTTGTAACCATCCCCATGATTAACATATTTGCTTTCTTAATATTCATCATTAATTTTTGGAATCTCTTCATCTTTACACCAGAATCATGTGAGAAGATTCAATCTCAATATTCAACAATTGATTTACATAATCATATAATCTAACAACCTAATCAGAAGTTTTTAATTCAACTCTCTATTAGTAAATATAGATGGATTGAGGATTAAAGAGCTAAATTTTTAAAATCTAAAGAGAGAAAAAGCAGAGGTATTTAAATACAGATGTTGATATTTCTATTTAGCATTTGTTGAGAATTCACTTCAAACCTTAACCAATTTTAAGAGATGAATGCTATTACTATATCATTTTTAATGTTTTTTTTTTAAAGAAAGAAGGACAGTGAGAGAGAGACACAGAGAGAGAATAGTTTTTATTGAGTTTTTAACATGGCTTTCGTTGCTCTGATACTTAGTTGTGTACACGGGTGCTGGGGTTTGAACTCGTGTACTTGTGGATGTTGGTCAAGTGCCATAACCGCTGAACCACCTCTCCAGCCCCACTATATTTTTAATATTAAAGGAATAAAGTTAAGAAATGTAAAATTTTCATACATCACATAACCCCCAGAACTAAGAATAGGAATTATTATCCAAGTGCATTTTCACCCAGAGCTTATATTCTTAACCACTTTACTCTAGGAAAACAACAACAACAAAAACAAAAATAACTTATAATTTGATGATAGAACCAAGCTTTTCTGAGCAGGAATATTGACCCTCTCAGGGAGTAGTTTGCCGGGATGTTGTTCTCTTTCTGCTGAAGAGACAGCCGTTCACCAAAGCAGCAGAGAAACACAATATTCCCCAAACATTAAGAGGCAGCTGCAGGAAACATTTTGTAAACATATGGTATTTGTATAATTAATGTTTAAGTAGAGAATTAACTTACAGTTGCAGAATTACAGTTGGAAAACCTGAAATTTCCAGAGCTGAACTCAAAATACTTCTTTTTCTCTCCCAAACCATTTGCTCCTGCTTTCTCTTGTCCAGTGCAAGACAAAGAGAGCATTGTTGGTCAATGCATCTTTAGGAAAATAGCCTTGAAAAGTCCCTTGATATCACCCAGCTTCCTGCATCCCATATCTTTGATACCTGAGAACCTTCTTCCATAGTAGCTGCTCAGGTTTAGAACCCCAGTTATTCCCTTTGTCCAACCCACCTTCCATTCTCCTGACCGATGACCCTTCCGAAAATAGAAATCTGATCAAGTCTTTCCTTTGCCTAAAATACTTCAACAAACTTCAGATTAAAATACTGCAATTGCCTTTAAGATAAAGTTTGACCTCCTTAAATATACCTCTAAATATTTTCATAATTTAGCCTCTGCCTATCTCTCTAGTCTCATTTCTCATTTCACCTATACTGTGGAAGACCAATATCTGCAGTTCTTTACATCTGAGATTTATGTGTTTATCTCACTTTATCTGAAAATCATAGAACTTTTTATTTTCCTGGATATGTCCTATGCTATTTTTGAGAATTTATTCAAACATTACTCCTTTTAGAAATTTCTTACTCCAATTTTCCCCTACAATATAATGAACATTTTTTTCTGTGTATGTCACAGAAAACTCTAAAAGTCAACTGCCATTTATGGTAGCACTTAGAGAATAAGTGGGATTAGCTTAAAAGGAACTGAATAGTGTCAGTAATTTTATCACAAGTTTAAGAAAATTTTAGACTATTAGACAGAAAATAGTCTATCCTAAATTGTATCAAGCATCTTTTCCCCATATTTTAAATTTTTTTCTCTTTAAATTCTCATGAATGATGTAGATATTATTTTATTCAATGTTACCATGTCACTTAAATACAACTCTTAGAATATGATAATGCAAGCATCCATTTCCCACTGATAGCATCAATGAATCAGATGTAGGGCTATATAATGATCATCCTTTATAATTTATCTAACTTTTACAAAGTATGGGAAGGAAGAAGTCAGGAAACCACTTGAAAAGATGACACAGAGATTTTAATTATTATATGTAGTCCAATAAATGTTCCAGAAACAATATTTCTAACAAATTTGCATGAATATAAATGAATTATTTCACTTAAGCTTTTAGCCATATGAATACAACAGACTAAAAGTGTACTTATAGTGATTAACATTGCTATGCAATGAAATTTACAAACAGAAGAATGAGCGTCATTTACTATGTGATTTTACTCTATTGTAATAAAGTATACTAGTAAGCAATTTGAAAAAAAAGTACAATACCTGATGAATTTTTATTTTTTCTTACTCTGTTATTCCTGCAAAATAAAAAATGTAAAGCACTAGTGAAAATAAATTTAATTACTACTGAATATAGGAAGTGACAAGAACTTTGAAGTATAGTAAACAACTGCATTTTCCTTGACTAAGACATCCCAAATCCTAGCAAGGACGATGGTTTCCTAAATTTGTGTTGTGAACCTGACCCTACCAGACTGATCATCACCCTCTCTATTTAGCATCTGTAAAAGCAAAAGATGTATTAATTTGTTTCTTTCTTCTTGCTTTGATTAAGAATTTCCTTTAAGATAGATATATTGCATATATTGAGACATACATAAAGCAAAATTAAATGTTTATAAATGCGATACATCATCATAAGTGAGAGGACCTCTAGGATATAATTGACAGAACTTAAAAGAACTGATGGGATAGTGCTAGACATTGGGAAAGGGCTTCTCCTGCAGCTCCATAGATTGCTCCCAATGATTATTGCCAAATCTCCACATAAAGAATATACAGAGGGGCTGGAGCAGTGTGTCTGCAGTTACAGTGCTTGCCTGGCATGCTCAAGTAAATCAGTTCGAACCCCAGCACCACATACACAAAAAAGTCTTGGAGCATGAAGGCCACATGAAAAACTGAATAGAATTGATTCTCTCTTTCTCTCTCTCTCTCTCACTGTCCCCCTCTCTTTACACACACACACACACACACACACACACACACAGAGAAGGGAATTTGTGCTGATAATCAAATCTAGAACAAGATTAGGTAGATAAAATATGTGTGGTTCTTTTTACTCTTTTCCTTTTGGAGCTTCACTAACATCAGTGACTGGATTGCGAGGATTAAGCTTTATTTCTAATGCAAAGTACCAGTGAAGGGTTTGAGCCTATTCTGAACACAACACAGTATTCTAATTACCTAAAATGAACCAACATGAGGCATCATGGTTGCAATTTACAGGGCACATTGAAGATCAGCAAGCTTGGCTGTATTCACATGGTTATACTGTTCATGTGTCAAAATGAGTCTTTTTTTTTCCACATTTATTAGAAGTATATTGCGATACAGGATACAGATGAGGGGGAAACATTGTCAAAACTGTAGCAATCATTGTGTATAAACTTTGATAACCAGGGGTAATGCTAACACATAGATAAGCTACTATGTGTTTCATCTAATGCAGTTTCCCCCTGAAGAACTCATGTGTTAAATGGGTATCTAGTGTAGGAATAACATCGGCTTCTGGAATGGTTCCCCCATCTTCCCTATCACCAGACTCCTATGAGTTCTTTGTATACCCTCCCCCCTCCCCATCCCCTTCCCTCCACCTCCAAGTTCCCTAGGGAGCTTTCGCTCCTGTTGCACTGAAAGTCATTCAGTTTGAGGCTTTGTTAGGTCAGCCTACTGCTTCAACATAAATTCTAGTATCAACAGATGAGAGAAACCATTCGGCCCTTAAGTCTCTGAGCTTGGGAGACTTAAGTCTCTCAAAATGAGTCTTAACCTCTCTACATGATCAGGTTTAGGTATCTGCATTAATAAAGGAAGAAAATAGAAATATAAAAATGAACAGAAAAAATGGAAAATTAGAACAGAAAAAAGTCTAAATGACTACATAATAAAAGCTAGGAAGGAGGGGCTTGAGTGATGGCTAGGTGGCTTGGTGGAGACGTTGCTTAATTGGCATGGTCAATGACCCGAGTTCAAACCCCTGCACCATATACACAACTAAGAGTTGTAACAAGGAAGACCAAGTGAAAAACTGAATAGAGTTGATTCTCTCTCTCTGTTTCTCTCTTAAAAAAAAAAAAAAGAAAAAGAAAAACGAAAAACTAGGAAGGAAGTTATTTTGAAAGACTTTGAACTTATGGGAAGGATGAAGAATGTGATGAATGTGATACATGAGATTCCAAAGGCCAGGTTTACTCTAAGTTTTCATTATTGAAGAGTAGATTATTTCATGCAAAGAAGAAAAGAATTCTTGTTTCACCATGCTATCATATATTCGAGTATGATTCATGCTTTGGAAAACTATTGGATAATGGAAGTAATAATATTGCTTAAAAGAAACACAAGGAACTGGCTGGAAAACGCCTTTGGAAAAGAATGAAGCAATGTTGCTGAAAGACTACCAAGAGCTTCATTTGTTATTCATCTGTTCATTTCTTCATTAAATTCATAGTAGACATGGTCACCTTCCTGAAGTAGGAAGTGTAAGAGAAATAATTCCTAATGTGATCAGCTTCATCTTATAAACCTACAATGAAGAAGTAATAATAATAAGGGGGCAAAACCACTTTGAGGATCAGAGAAGTGCTTGTGTGTTCAGATCTCAGTGAAAGACTTCACTATGGCAATGTTCTAAGAACAGGGATGCACAGTGAAAGCAAATGTCTAAAACTACAATATTTGACAATGAAGAGTGAGACAGGTAGTGCTGGAAGCAAAGGGTAGGGGTTTCTCTAGTTCTTAAAGTTCGGAGAATAAACAGTTTTGCTTCCTTTTCAAAACATATCAACCAAATTATTTTCAGCCCTGAAATAATTGAAAATCATAAAAATAAATAAATTATAATTATGGCATAATCAAACCAATTTAAGTGCAGAAATGAAGTGAATCACTGGGCAACTGCAACAAACTTGCAATTTTTAAACCAGCGGTTTCTCATAAAAGTGAAAGTCTAATTTGGATAAAAGAACAGAAGCAAAATAAAGACACTGGGTGTCTCTCTTTGAGTAATTGCTTTTGTTACTAATGGGAGAGGACTGCATCCTGTTATCCTGAAGTAGCATTACAATATGTGGCAGCCTCTAACTAAATCAGAGAGGGATAGTTAGAGGATATATAGCTCTTTGATATATTGACTTTGAAACACCATTGTTCCTGAGGAAGACAATAAATAATATTTTGAAAGGTAAGGATACATATAATTAAACTTAACTGAAAAGATAAAATAACCAGTTCTCATACTGCTATACCTAAACTTTCAAGCTTGCATCTATAAATATGAAACAGAGTCTAGTTGTTTATGCAAGTGTCAGAGTTTCTTAAAGGATAGGTTTTAGTTATTAATAAATCATAACATACAAGAGGGATATAATGTAATACCTAGGCTAAGAAATTGTATAGCCATAACAAGAATACTTGCCTGCCTTGGAAAGTAAATAGCTCTGGGGAACTATAGATGGCCAAAGGAATACACAACTTTTCTTATTCTGTACATAATTTCAGCATTTAACCTTGTATTGGTTGATGTATTTTTATTGTGTGTGTCTTTTATTTATATCATACTGAGAGCTTACCAAGAGTAAGAACTATGTCTTCACCATGTTGCCAACCATAGTTCACAATACTCTGTATCCAGCAGGTGCTCTATTGATATTGATATTTACACTACATCGATGTGTGTTTGGCCGCACCTGCCTCAAGTAAATCTTAGCATTCTGCTTTTCTTTTATTTTATGTTTTCTTCTCTTTTCAGAATTTTCCTTTCAGGATTATCTGGTGACTTTCTACAATGAAGTCCAGGGTTGACACTGTGTAATTAAATAGCATGTGTGCAAATACTTACGTGCAAAGCACTGGTTTCTGTTTTGTTGAGTTGAAAACATGAATAGACTCTGATCATAAGAAGTTTAAAATATAGAAGGAACAGCTGTTTACTAAACTTGATGAGCCTTAATCTAGTAGATTTTGATGAATGGGTATGTGAGAGGCAAGGATGGTATTTTAGGTAATAGTTGATGAAATACATAAGTGGGTAAAAGAAGTGGTCCTGCTTTATGAACAGGACATTCCTCCTGACATACACTAGACTATGAAGGTTTATGAAGAATGACGGTTCTCACATTTGGAATAATTTTGGAATCAAACCAACCATGAAAATTTTGATTGTCTCATTCACTAACTAGGCAAGTATAGATCAAATTATATTTTTGTGAATGTATAAGAAGAATCTGAAAAAGATTAATGCAGATTGTTGGGAAGCATAAATGGATCACAGGTATAGAGAGTGTCTGGTATAGTTCCTGGTACATATGACTCAATGATAAGGAGCTGTGTCAATCATTAAAATATACAGAAAAGGTGAAAGTCTCTGGCTAAAACTAGAGTTGCATATTAAGAAATGTTCCTTACTAAGTACATATTAAAACATGACAACAATTTGATATTCCAAATAAAGTCAGAATTAAGGAGGGAAGCATCAGAGGAATGGGAGTGGACAGACTTAAGAGACACTATGGAGAGAAGTTATCCAGTGTGGCAACAGATTCAGGTTTCTGTACAGCAAATAACTGTGGCCTTGAGCTTTGGAAACTGTTTCTCCTCCTGACTTCTGACATCTGGCTGTATATCTGGTAATATATTTATTGATTGATCATATGTGGTAGGCTAATTAAGTTTTCAATTCTACTACAAATTTTTTTTATTAAGGAGTTGAATTTTTATACAATCATAAATACATATAAAGCAACAACATGATATATATTTGATCCTAATCCAGAGTCATCCCCACATTGCCTACACCCCAGTATCCTGATTCTTCTATATCTCCCCATATACCAGTTATAAATGTCCATATATTCGTGTGTGTGCATATACATACATATGATTGTGAATTTTCCAGAATTAAATGATTGCATATGTATAATTTAGCTTCTCAGTGGGGGGAGGGAGTGAAGAGTATGTTACATTGTTGATTGCCTCCCTACACCCCTCCCTATCTTCCCTCCCTCTCCCCACCCTCCCCTTCCTCTCCCTACTGTACATATCTATAGTTCTCCTAGATTATGTGTTGCTACACTTTAGTAGGTCTAGTACACTCAAACCTGGGTTTTGCTTTGAACTCCACAAATGAGAGAAAATGTTTGACCCTTGAGTCTCTGGGTTTGGCTAATTTCATTCAGCATGATTTCTTCCATTGCCATCAATTTACCTTCAATGGAAGCAAAATCATTGTTTCCAATAGCTGAGTAAAACTCCATTGTGTGTGTGTGTGTGTGTGTGTGTGTGTGTGTGTATTATATATATATATATATATATATATATATATATATATATATATAAAATCTCAGAACTTTTGGATCCATTCATCCAATGAGGGGCATCTGGGTTGCTAGGAGCAACACTTCAGCATATGGGAGTTGGCAACAACTTTCTCAACAAGACTCCCAAAGTGAAAGAATTAAAATAAGGAATTAATGAATGGGATTCCATTAAATTAAAAAGATTTTGCTCAGCCAAGGAATTAGTAAAATCTGTAAAGAGAGAACCTACAGAATGGGAGATAATCATGGTTTATTATTATTCTGACAGGGGATTAATATACAAAATTTATAAAAATCTTAATATCAAAAACCCAAACAATCCAATCAATAAATGGACCAGAGAGCTAAACAGAAACTTCTCAACAGAGGAAATTGAGCAAGCCAATGAATACATGAGAAATAGTTCTAAATCACTAGTAATCAGAGAAATGCAAACCAATACTACATTAAGATTTTACCTCACCCCAATCAGACCAACAAAGATGAAGAATATAAACAGTAACAAATGTTGGAGGGGTAATAGGGAGATAGGGACACCAGCACACTGTAGGTGGAACTGCAGACTGGTCCAACCACTCTGGATGCTTAGTGTATAGACTCTCCAAAGATTTAGGGATGGACCCATCTAACGCTCTTCTGGGTATTTTCCCACAGCAGTTAGAATCTATTGCAGTTTTAATCTTACACATCTATGAGGAGATCAGGTCAATGATGTGGTGGCAGATAAAT
Organism: Aplodontia rufa; assembly: GCA_004027875.1. Classification (NCBI taxonomy): domain Eukaryota; kingdom Metazoa; phylum Chordata; class Mammalia; order Rodentia; family Aplodontiidae; genus Aplodontia; species Aplodontia rufa. The sequence goes on from PVKS010008212.1 coordinate 43,151, forward strand.
GATGGCATCAAAACGCCAAAGTTTATTGAGAGAAAATCGCATCAACACTGAAGAACAGAAATGAGAATTGGATTTGAGTGAAGAAATGTGCTTTTCACTTCTTTATTTGTACATTGTGATTTGTATTTACTGGTAAAATCCCAACTGTCTAGGGGACAGTTAGGGATAAGGATTCTACTTTTCAGAGAGGAGGTGAGTGGCAGGAGTTGATCTGGAAATCCCCTGCATTAGGGGAAGATTTTGCCTTGATAGTGTATGACATCACAGAGAGTGACATTTCTACAGAAAGAAAAAAATCAGAACAATGACAACTTTTCCCAACAATCATGGGTAGGCAGTGTCAATGGAGGAAGAATCAGGAAAGTGGGAGATTTTTCCGTGGGGAATTTTATAAATGTGTGTCAGGAAATGAGTATCAAGAAAAAAAATTCATTCTTTATATTCATATTTGCAAGGCTTTGTTGAATGATGTGAATAAACACAAGGATTGTTATTAACAAAGCAGTACTGTTAGGAATTTGAGTGGTAGAATGTATTTGAGTATGAGGCATTGGCCTTTCTCTCACTTAGTTTGGAAATGACAAACTAATGATTTGGACTTAGACATTCTTCATGTTAGGAGCCATATGTTCTTAGTTACTACTTTAAAAAGGCCAAGAATGAGGAAGAAAACCTATTGAGTTCATGTTTGGGAAAGTGTTGTGTGACTTTCACAGAGCATAAATCAATTTTCAAGGTGCATTTTTGGATGGCTTCATGACATAAAGACAAAAAGGAAAATTTTTAAGACACATAATAAGGATAGATAGCAATATTGTGTGTGTAATAAAGAGAATAGCTTTAAAGGGTGGCAACTTGAGAGATTAATAAAATAAAGGAATAATATGGTCTGACCTAAAGTTTAGGGAGAGAAGAGAACAAAAAGAAATTATCAAATTTAAAGACAAGTGAAATAAAACTATTTACAAATTGTTAACAATTCATTTACCTGCACTCACTTCCTGGCCATGCCATTTGCTAGCTAATTGACCTTCCAAAAGTAACTTATTTCTCTGTGCTTAAATTTCCTCATCTGTGAAACCTGTGTAAAAGGAATATCTACCACACAGATGTATTGTAACAATTAACCAAGTAGTGCATGTTAGAGAATGAGCACAAAGGAAATAGCAGCTACTACTATAGATGACTCAAAGCTCATAGAACTTGCTATTTGGAACATAAATAATGACATTGGCTTTAGTAAAAGGATAAAGATATAGAAAAATAATTAAAGGGGGAACTGGTGAAATTGTTCAGTGGCTACAGTGCTTGCCTGGCATGCACAAGGACCTGGGTTCAAACCCCAGCACCACATACACAACTAACTCTTGGGAAAAAAATAAGACCCAGATGAAAAAATAAATAAAACTGATTCTCTCTTTCTCTCTCTGTCTCTTAAAAAATTAAAGGAAGGAGCAAACTGTATGAGAGGAATAACAGACATCCATCTACTAAAGACCAAGCTAAAACCTCTGTTTTGTTCATCACCCCAAAGAAACGTCCCTCATTTTGTTGTTGTTGTTGGGACCTCAATCATTGATTTAGTCACATTTACTAGTAGGCTCTATCACTGGTCATTAAAAATGAATTGATTTCAAGGAATTTCTCACTTCTTTGGGTGTCCTGCATTGAAGCTAGCAGTTACAGAGACTCAGCCTGTCACATGTAGGTTCTGTAAGCTTCTGTTATTATATTTCCCCTACGAGCTGAGACATTCAGGGCAGGAAGATAGAAAGCATTTATGATTTGAGTATGGCCTTTTCAGGGAATGGAGAGTCCATATTACACTTTTGTCCCTGGCTAAATTATCCAAAGGAGAATGCTACATAGATGAAAATTGATTTTTAGATACTTTGCATGTGTAATAAAACATTGTATCTCAAAGAGTCAGTTCAAAATATATATATATATATATAAAATATTTATTTAATCATGTAGTACATTGAATAAATGTTTAAATACCTGAACTATGGTTTTTTTTTTAAGAGAGAGGGACAGTGTGAGAGAGAGAGAAAAAGAGTCAATTTTATTTAGTTTGTTGTTTGGCTTTCCTTACTCTGACACCATTGTGTACCTGGTGCAGGGATCAAACTCATGACCTTGTGCGTGCCAAGCATGCACCGTAAACGCTGAGCCACTGTTCCAGCCCTGAAAAATAGTTTTGAAGTGTTCACAGAATATATTTTTAAATTTAAAAACTTGTTGAACAGCTATTAGAAGTTAGTTGTGACTTTCTTGAATGACGGTACAGGGCATTGTGGTTTTATCAACAATAGTAGGTTGGGCAAGGTAGAAAATTAAAAGAATAGAGATGTATTGGGAAGGAGTGGGGGAGGGATAAGGGTGAGTAATTGGGGGGCACTTGGGGGTAAATCTAATTTTCAGAAATTATATATATATATATATATGTTATGTTATTTCATTAGAAGTTTGTTTGATTGTTCAACAAATAAATTTCTGAATAAAAAAGAAAACTCAAAAAGTGCAATAATTAGCACTCAAATTTATAAAAATAATTAGCACTCAAGGTTATAAAATAAAAACATCTCTTTTTTTTAATTGACATGGCTTCTTCCTGGCCCAGTACAAAGTCCTTTAGAGAAGATCATGATTGTAACTCCAGCTTGGACTTTCTGTCTCCCTGACACAAGTATCAATATTCTGAACATATCTACTTGGATTACTAAAACAGTTTAAATTTATTGTTCCTACAGGAACATCGTTGATATTGGTACTATTTTCCCAAATCAGTTATTCTTGCAAGTTTTGTAATTTTCCCACTTCTGTTGAAAATAGCTGAATGTTTCCAATATTTTAAACCAAAACCTTCACGTTGTCCATAATTCCTCCCCTCAACACTTCCATCTCAGTCTCTATTTCTATTATATTTCCACCTGTATGTCTATCTCGTGTCTACTCTATCTCTTTTTTCCTCAAATCTTATCTCAAAATTATCAACAAGGTCCTTTTATCCAATATATACTACATTTTAATACTGTACACCTCCTATCACCTCACTCTTTTAGCCCATCACTATTTCTCACTGGCATTAGCACAATAGCTTTCAATAAGGTGCTCTGGTTTTTATTTGGCCACTATCTTAAATACAGCAGAAAAAGTGGGCCTGTTAGGATCATTTCACTTTGTTTCAAATCCTACAGGGGCTTTCTATCTTACCCAAGGAAAAGCCACAATCTTTAACATAATCTGTGTATCAGCCAGACATTTACAAAATAATGCTCAGTAATAAATCACTACAAAATTTGATGATATAAAATAAGTCATTTATTTTTATCCTTCTATGCGTTGGTGATGTGTATGGAGTTGGAATAAAAGATCTTTTTTACTGATTTTGCCTGGATTTATCAGATTTAATTTCAAGCTCAGACTTGTCACGTATCTGGTTCATTTATCTTTTCTTTTTCTTAGACAAGTGGCCATGACAAAAGCCATGTTCTTTTCATGATGACAGCACAAGCTTTGTCTGTTCTTCCAAACAAACACTCCAAACATTCTTGATTTCTAAATATGCTTTTTCTTTGCTCTACTGCTTTCTCAAATTGCACCTATCCTCAGAACTACTCCTAAGTCTTATAACTATGCAAAAAGTAGAGCTATGATCTTCCTGTTCTGGGGTAACCTCTTAGTCAAGAAGATGATTGTGAGGAATTTGAACTATTATCTTTTCTGAGACCTTATGCACATTTATACTATTTAAAACTATTGCTGCAGTTTTGGCAGATTTCTATATCCATTTATATCATGTATAATTTCAGAGATTCACATTTCATATTAGTGGAATTAACTTTTAGATGGACTTTTATTTGAGGAGCCAAACAAAGCACATTCTTTGGATACAAAAGAAAAAATGGCTTTTGCTCACAATTTCAGGGAATAATGATTTATTCTAATTAAAATGTCTAACTTTGCTATAAACTTGGATAAATCACTAAGCCACATTTTATTAAAATGCATTCAAAGTGTTATGTTAAAATTCTTTAAAATTATGAGAGAAAATTAAATTCCTGGTGGTGACACCAAAATGGGTATTGTGTTTGCTTATTTGTTTGCTGTAATAAGAGTCAGGATAGGTAAGTACTTCTAACCCCTTGTTAGAAACTTATTTTCTATTATGAGATAGAAGAACCATCATTAAGTTTAAGGAAAAATGACTATTGGTTTTATCATTTAAGTATTTTTAGAGAAGAAAACATCACTAAAATGAAATTTATTGCAGATCATATAGGTTATTTTCTGCGGGGAAGTCGTTGGCTTCATTTGCCCAGGTGTTGCACTGTCTGAGACTTGTCTTTAGTTAATTAGAATTGTATATGGCTGTCTTTTGAGTCTTTTATCTTCTGCACTATCATCATTTTTCTACTTTTTCTTCTTTATTGCTGCTGTAGTAAAAGTCAACCTCTTCTTAGAGGCATAGCATCTTTTATACTAACTTACCTTCAGTTTTTAAATAATTAATCCACTTTTCAAATTTTACATATTATACAGCAGGTAACTTATTATTTGACTTCATTTCATGTCACCGCTTTATTTAATAGTATTCTACTATGATATATTGAATACAACCAGTGGCCAAAATACTTCAAATACTATTCAAAACCAACTTAATATGTTCACTTTTTAATCTCATTGTATTCTGCAAATATTTACAATTTGCCATACTCTAGGATTTGTGTTACAAATTCTGTTTCATGAAACTCAACTAGGGATTGAACCACTTTTATAAATAATCTACTATCTCAACCAAAATTTTACCTCTTTAGAAAGATTTCTATTTCTTTTGGTGCTATTTCATGTTAACCTATGATATTTTGTACACTATTGTATACAATTCACTTATAAAATTTATTTAATTCATAGTTTCTTGGCTCTTCAAAATTTCTGCCATATATTCAAAGTATTTCATTTTTGATATGCAATTTCACTGGCACAAAATGTGAAAATTGTTAAAGTTTTATTGATTGAAAAATGCTTGGTCTTCAATTTCTAGTAAAGAAATAGAAGCAGCCATCAAAAGCTTTCCAACAAAGAAAAGCCCAGGACCAAATGGATTCTCAGCTGAGTTCTACAAAGACCTTTAAAGAAGAACTAATACCAATCCTCCTCAAATTATTCCAGGAAATAGAAAAAGAGGAAACTCAACCAAACTATTTCAGTGAAGCCAGTATCACTCCAATATCAAAACCTGACAAAGACAAGTCAAGGAAATAAAACTACAAATCAATGTCCCTGATGAACATAGGTGCAAAATCCTTAATAAAATTTTGGCAAATCACATGCAAAAATACATTAAAAAAGACAGTGCACCATGACGAAGTAGGAATTATCCCACAGATGTAAGTTTGGCACAATATTAGGAAGTCAATAAATGTAATTCACCACATAAGTAGACTTAAAAACAAGAATCACATGATTATTTCAATAGATGCAGAAAAAGCATTTGAGAAGCTATAACACCCACTCATGTTTAACATACTAGGTAGGAATAGAAGGAACTTACATTAACATAATAAAGGTCATTTATGACAAACCTAAAGCCAGCATTATTCTGAATAGAAAAAAATTGAAAGCATTTCCTCTAAAAACAGGAACTAGACAAGGATGCCCACTTTCACCACTCCTATTCAACATAGTCTTTGAAACTTTGAAACTCTGGCCAGAGCAATTAGGCAAAAGAAAGAAATCAAAGGGATACAAAAAGGCAAAGAAGAGCTCAAACTATCACTGTTTTCTGAAGACATAAATTATGTATTTAGAAGATTCAAAAAAATCTAGCAGAAGACTCCTCAAGCCCACAAATGAATTAATCAAGGTAGCAGGATATAAGATCAGCATTCATAAATCAATCACAGTCCTGTATTCCAATGATGAACTTACTTACTGAGCAAGAAATTAGGAAAATTGCTCCATTCATAATAGCTTCAAAAAATAAATAATTGGGAATCAATCTAACAAAAGAGGTGAAGGACCTCAGCAATGGAAACTATAGACCACTAAAGAAAGAAGTTGAAGAACTTAGAAGAAGGAAAGAACTTCCATATTCTTGGATAGGGAGAATTAATATTGTAAAAATGGCCACATTACCTAAGGTGCTACGCAGATTCAATGCAATACCTATCAAAATTTCAATGACATTCTTCACAGAATTAGGAAAAACAGTCATGAAATTCATGTGGGCAAATAAGAGACCCAGAATAGTCAAAGCAAACCTTAACAAGAAAAGTGTAGCTGGATATGTCACAATACCAGATTTCAAATTATACTACAGATCTATAACAAAACAGCATGCTACCAGCACCAAAACAGACATGAAGACCAATATAATAGAATAGAAGACACTCAGACAAACCCACACAATAACAATTACCTCGTACTTGTACTTGACAAAGAAGCCAAAAATGTAAGATGCAGAAAAGACAGTTTCTAATAAGGAGCTGGGAAAACTGAAAATCCATATGCAGAAAAATGTATCTCAATCTCTGTCTTTCACCCTGCACAAAACTCAACTCAAAGTGGATCAAAGACCTAAGAATTAGACCAGAAAACCTCCCCTTACTAGCAGAAAAAATAGGCCCAACACTCCAACATGTTGGCTCAGGATCTGACTTCCTAAACAAGACTCCCAAAGCACAAGAAGTACAAGGAAAAATCAATAAATGGGATAGTATCAAACTGAAAAACTTTCTCCCAGCAAAGGAAACTATTAAGAGCAAGAAAATAGAACCTAGATAATGGGGAAAAAATCTTTGCTTCCTGCACCTTATAAAGGGCATTAATATCCAAAAATTTAAAAAACTTAACACCAAAAAAAATCCCAATCAATAAATGGGCAAAAGAACTAAATAAACACTTCTCAAACGAAGAAATACAAATGGCCAACAAATATATGAAAAAAATACATATTCAGTATCTCTAGCTAGCAATTAGAGAAATGCCATTTAAAACTATATGGAGATTTTACATCACTCCAGTTAGAATAGCAATAATCAAAAATACAAACAACAAATGTTGGTGGGAATGGGGTAAAAGGTACACTTAAACATTGTTGCTGAGACTGTAGATTGGTGCAACAACTCTGGAAAGCAGTTTGGAGATTCCTCAAAAAAAAAAAAAAAAGAAATCGATCCACCATTTGACCCAGCTATTCTACTCATTGGTATATATGCAGAGGACCTAAAATCATCATACTACTGTGATGCAGTCACATCAATGTTCATAGCAGTTCAATACACAATAGCTAATCAATGAACCAACCAAGGTGTCATTTGATGAATGGATAAAGCAATTGTGCATAAACACACATGGAGTATTACTCAGCCACAAGGAAGAATGACATTTTGTTGTTTGCTGGCAAATGGATGAAACTGGAGGATATTATGCTATGTGAAACAACTAAGTTTCTAAAAACCAGAGGCTGACTATTCTCTCTGATATGTAAAAGCTGGCCTAAAATAAGGAAAGAACAGAGGTATAGGGAGGGAAATGGAGGAAGGAGGAATGAGATAGGGAAAGTTTATGGAAGGAATCAGACTCAACTTGCTTGTATTCATATATGAACATAATATAGTGAACCTCATCAACATGTATATCAATGAGTCACTACAATAAGCTATTTAGTAAATAACAGAAAGACTAATAGAAGTAGTTAGAAGAGAAAGGAAGGGTGTGTGGGGGGTACTGAGGACTGAATTAGAACAAGTTATACTGCATGCTTTTATAAAAATGCTAATGATTTATCCTATTGTTATATATACTTAAAAAGAATAAAGGGTGGGAGGAAGGGAGGGGGATGGAAAATGCTGAAACTGAGTTAAAACAAGGTACACTCTAAGTATTTAAAAGTATGTCATTTACTGTTGTTACATATATGAAAAAAATGTTCTTCATAGGTAAAAGAATTATGTCATTATACTTGGAGATATTAGAATAAGTACATACCCCAGAAAAAGATGCAAGAGCCCAAGGGAAAGAAAAAGGGAAGTGGGAGTGTGGATGGTAGATGTGGGGCAAATTATATTGTTATATCATGTGCATGTATGAATATGTGCCAACAAATCTCATCACTATGTACAACTATAATGCACCAATAAACAAACCTGGATAAATGCTTGGGAAATTATACTGAGGAAAAACATATCAAAAGAAAAAAAATAAAATACTTGGTCTTGAAATAACCAATAACAGCGCAGAGATCCCAACAACGTCGAAAATTTTAACTGTAGAAACGTGTGTTCTTACCAAGAGTTTAATTTGGATGAGGGAAAATGAAGAGGGAATATATGCAGAAATATATGAAAATTGCTTTTATATTACCAAAATCCATTGTCATGATGACATGATTCATATACCTTTTTAATATATTAGTAAAATGATAGATAGCAATAAATACTTTTAACTTTTTTATTTCTGTTGCCTGTTTATACAATACTCTGAACAGGTAACCATAGTCAGAATTTAGGAGTAAGTGCTCCCAGTAATGTATCAGTTAAATTTATTTATATATTTTTTAATTCTTACAAAGAGTTGTCACTTAAAAGTTCATGCAAATTTATCTAATTAATATAGTTAATCACAAAAGGGTGAATACTTTTATAAGGTTAATATATTAAAGACATAAGCATCACATTAATTAATTTATGTCATAAATATTAACTGAGTACCTACTAAGTGTCAATTCCTGTGCAAGGCATTGGTGCAGTAGATTATAAGAGTTGACAATGTTTTTGTACTTGACTTACATGCTAGTCACAAGTAGAAATTAAAACAAATACAATATTATAAAAATAATATAATCATAAGTAGTTGGTGAATAACAAAAGTAGGTTGAATTTATGTCAAAAAAGTGGCTGTGTTTGATTGGTTAGCCAATCTAAAGAAGGTTTTGCTCAAAAGGTGATATTTCTGCCAAGATCTCAGTAACAAGATCATGTTGGCAAACATCATTTGGAAATGATTCCAGGCATCAGGACCAGCCAGAACTGAGGCCCTAGGGTATGAACAGATTTTGGCATATTTGAAAAACAAACCATGGCCCCAGCAATGATAGAAAAAACAAAAAACAACACAGTAACAGAGGCAAAGAAGTCTCAGAATTCTACCAGGTTTAGAATTAATCCCACGATTACCCAAGTGACATCTTTACAGGAGTGTTCTTACTGCAAGGTAGTGCCTCGTGATATTTGTTTGTAAGGCCAAAGGAGATACCTAATCCAAGCAGAGGTTGATTATGTCCTTGAGCGATTGGAAATGGGAATCAGAGACAGCTAGTTAACATCTATGGCTGGAAGGAGGTTTTATTAATTAGAAGATTTATATCTGGCCTGTTTTATCTATATGCATAACAAAGTATGGAGAATAGTTTAGACAGTTGAAGGTAGAGGAAGAAAAGGAGGAGAAGTGGGGGGGAAATAGTGGGAGAGAAAAACAAATTGAAGCAAGCCCTTAGACTTGAGCAGAGGTGAGAGAGGAAAAAGGTCTCTCTCTGGTTCCTCGGGAGTCTCAAATCCTGGTAACTACATCCTTGAAGCCTGGCTGTTTTTTCTGGAACAACATTGCCAATTTCTCAGGGTAAAATTGCTGGGCCCAGATAGATATTTCCAGTCTAGAAAACTCTTTTGAGAAACTCGTAGAAACACTACAGTGTTAACAACAGCATCAACTTAACAAAGGATGGGATCCTATAGAAATACTGTACATGTTGTTTATGGTGTTCCAAAGTGCTAGATTTAAAAAATAAATAAAAAATAAAAAGCTCTGGTTTTAGATAATTGCACCTCCTCTACAAAAGCCATAAAATGTCCTGGGAATCCTAGTGCTCTATGATTATAAATAATATTGTCTAGACATTGCTTCTTACACCCAGATGGGACATAAACATTCCTTGTCAGATTAAGGGACATAAATTTTAAAGCTAAACATATGGTCATGGTTTCATCAACCTAACATTTTATGCTAAAAATTTACATCCTTTTGTATGTCTGCATAAAATCTTTGGGATTTATTTATTCTTATTTACTCTAATCCTCATCTATTTCATAGTGTCTTATAAATTATGTATCACATGCTTTATTTTTTTAAGTTTTTATTTTATTTTTAATTTGCAAATCTTCATGTACTTATGGGTTATAACATGATGTATCAATAGATGTGTACTTTGTGGAATTTCAAGTAGCACAACCATTACCCGAAATATTTATGATTTCTTTGTTATGAGAATATACACATTCTTTTGATCAGCTATTTTGAAATATACAGTATAGTTTCATTAACTGTAGTAGCTATATTTTAAATAGGTATAATAAAAGTATAATAAAATAGTGAAATAAAAGTATAATAAACTAACACAAATACTGATAATTTCATAGTGCATTTAGGTATATTTAATTTAGTAGTCCCAAAATAGATGTATATGTTAACATTTTGGTAATTTTCAAAAACTTTTTCCCAACATTCATAATCCACATAAAGAATAAACCTTTCCATACGCCCACATATCAAATTTTTTTCCCTTTTTCTCTTTATCTTTCTCTTGTGCTTCTAGTCATTTTGCCTAGTATTGTTTTCTTATTATTATATGTCACTTTCAATTGAAAATAACTCCTTGAAGTCTCTGCTTTTTATGCTTGGTGTCAGGCACAATGACCTTACATCCTTTTACGCCCATATCTATATAACCTAAGTGGAATTGGAATCGGATTCTGTGTATTCAGAATTGACCATCAAAATCAGTGTATTCAGATCGTGGCAGCCTGTCACAAATGCCCTACAAGGAATGTGGCTTGTTTTTCAAGACTTCTGCCCATCATGTAAGTCACAAATGGATCTTCCAGACACAGCTATTTCTAACATTGCATTTGAAGATGGATATATTAAATGCTGATGATGACAAATGGTTATAAACTCTCATTTTGAGATGGAAATGTGTGCGGTGCTCTATGAATCATTATTATTCATGACAGTAATAATAGCATTACCATTCAATGAAACAATAGCAATAATGGCTCTGGTTTCTTCTTTGCAACTTTAATGACTCATTCATTTCTCAGAATAGCTACTAAATACTTGTAAAATACATATTAATTTGGTCCACTAATAAAAAGTGCTATGTAAATATATAATAATTATATAACAGTAGCAATACTATCTTCACAAGTTAATGAATAATGAACTACTTTTTAAAAATGACCTCAATCTTAATTTTAAAAATTAAGTTTAGAAGTTTTTCTGTTTTTTTTAATTTTCATGTAAGAAAGGGCAAAACTAAAAATTAGTTTTATACTCAAGTGCAATGCATTAAAAATTGAATTTTCACACTTCAGAATTGGGGACTTAACTGCTACTGAAAATGGCATTAATATGATAATGATATGCTAAAAGAGAATCTTTCATCCTGTATTTCTTCTAGTCTAAGCATATGTGATTTCTTGATTTTTTTCTATGATGAGTAGTTGATAACCTTAAAACCTTTTAAAGAATTATTGATCAGGTGATCAATATATTGTTCTAGACACATTGATAACCACATATACAGCTGTCACTGGATATATTTGTTAAATTATAATATATATATAAAAGCATACATTTGAGTTTTTTAGTAATCTTTGGCAGAAACAAAGATGAAATAGACACTGTCAGGAAGCTTATCACCAGCAGAAGTGGAGAAATAGAGAAATATGAAATTATTTGGATGATAGTATTTGAATCTTTCTATCAAAGAGGCTCCATTTGTAATTTGTGACACTTTGTAGCATCTTCTCCCTTTCTCACTAAGTCCTTTACATCCCAAAGCCACCCTGGAACCCTCACTGTCCATTCTTGGACCCTATTCTCTGTCTTTTCTCCCTCATCTTTCCATTCCTTTATTTCTAAAAGTGATCTAGCTCTTCTCCTAGGAAGCAACAGCCCTTCTTCTTAAGGAAGTAAAAATGCCAAGAAAGTTATTGGACTAAAGCAGATTTATCTTTGGTAGATGGATGAAGGAAAAGATAAGAAACTCTCAAATGAAATAATATTGCCATGTCATTCATGAATAGCTCTAATATAATGGTCAAAAGTGATTGTTCTGGGGCCTGGAATGCCTGCTCCATATAGCTGCTGCATCAACTACTGCTTGAATATTGCTCACATACTTTAATACAGATTTCTTTGTGCATGTGTACAAGTAAATTTGATTAAGTAGTTATATAAATGATTAAACATAATGAATATAATATGAACATAATAAATATAGCAAAATTATCATATATAATTATATATCCATATATGATTAAATTATATATAAAGAATATTAAAATCATGAATACAGATGACCAGGCCTTATTAACAGGCATTCTAACTTAATTGTTCTGAAATAAACTTGGGCATCTGTACATTGCTACCCTCCCTAGAAATTACCAGTGTAGAGACTAAGTTAGAAAAACTCATGGGCATATAATAAGATTATAGAATACCAGGTCTGAAAGCGATTTTGTGGACTAACACAAATATCTCTATAGCACTGCCTCATTTGCCTTATGTTTGAACATCTTTAACGACACAGGGGAATAATAGACTGCCGGCTCATACCATTCTCAGGAAGCTGGAGAGGAAATCCTTATTTTGGGTAGTAAGGCATATATTACATGTTGACAAATAACAGTGCTACTGCTTTTTCATATATTGATCTTTCTAATACTTAAAACATTTAACAGCTCTACTGTGCCTATCAGAATTCTGTCATGAGGCTAAGCATGACAAACTTTTCCTTGCAACATTTCTCTGAACTTGTTCGTACCACCCTTTTGCTTATTCAGTGTGGCATTAGAGACTGGACACTAGTCTGATTATCAACCTATGTATTATTTGTTCACTTAAGCAGTGTAAAGGCCTGTTAATTTTGTCACCTGTAATCCCATTCAATAATTATGCATCATGCTATATTAGCATATCAAATGACCCCCCAAAATAAGCAGCTCAAAAAAGCATTCATTGAAAATATTTTTTAGAGTTCCTACAGAAGAAGCAAGAACACCTTGTCAGAGAAAGGGATAAAAATTTTTAATTATCTAGTGCTTAGAGTTTCAAGGATCTATAAAAATAAAAATAAGATTTTAAGATGAACCACTGGAAGAAAATACTAAATGATGCCATTTTGTATTTATTATATCGCACAATTTCTGAAGGCTGAAAATTAAGCAGTAGCCTCTTAGGCTCACTTTGTCTTAGGGACTCTGATGAGGAAACAGTCAAGTTTTTGGCTAGGGACTGTATTGTTTGCAGGTGTCAGATTCTTGCTGGCTGTTAGTTCCCTGTCATGTGGAACTTTAGTTCCAGCCTTATGACATGGCAGCTGGCTTTCTCCACAGCAAGTGATTGCAGATACAACCAGTACCTAAGACTGAAGCATCAATATTTTAAAAACATAATGATGAATCCATTTGCTATTACTTCTGCTATAATATAGTGATCAGAGACGAGTCACTGAGTATAGCTGAACCTCAGAAGGAGAATTAAGCTCTATCTCTTAAACTATAAGAGGATTTGTGAACAGAATTCTGAAACCAATATTGCAGGCTGTTGAATTGATTAAATTGTTTTTTTTACACAACTAAACACTTTTTTTTCATGTAGGGCTATTGACATCAATTTGATTCACATATTTATCTCTTTCCTTCATCTAATTTACATATTTGATAATTACACATTTTACATTGTGTTACATCCAAGTTTTAAACAAAACTCTTGAAATATAGTCATGCATAGCACTGTCAACATGACATGAAACTAGCCCTCCAAGATGACACTAATTCATGGTGCAAAATAAGCCTATCATTTGCAAACTCATCCCACATAATTCCATTATGTTCCTGTTCAAAAATATAAGAGATTCTCAAATATGACTCAGATCTACAATTATAGATCACCAGATTTTCTCTGAGCTCTGGTTCAGAAATATTGTAAAATGGGGGTGGGCAGTTTTATTATATTTCCCTAATAAATAAATTATTGCTCTTGGTTACAAAAACACTATGGCAATTGATTCTGAAATTAACCTTCACATCTGATCAGTAACAGCATTCCAGCATCTCTTCATTTCATTTGATTTCTCAGAAACTCTCAAGCTGATTTGTGGATTATTCAGTAATTCTCTTTATAAATTGAAATGTAATATTTGATGGAGAATAATTCTATTTAAAGTCAGTGAGCTTTTTAAGAAAGTATTATGTCTTTACATAATACTTTATTGATAGTTTCTGCATATTTTCTCTTAAATATAATCTTTCATTTATAGTGTTTCCTGGTTTCTAATTACTAATGACTGATGAATTATCAAGCAGAGGCCAAACTAGCAAGGGACTTGAAGGAAGTAGAAAAGATTAGTGTGTTTTTTCCAGTATAACTGTATATCATTACAACATCAAATCAAATAGAAAGTCTCATTAGATTTATAAAAAGTTTCTTTTTTCTTTTCAAATTACAAGTATGACTTTCAGCTTCAAGAAATGAAGGCTTTTCGGCATCTTAGGATAAACTGTCACCATGAAACACAGTCTGTTTTGAAATCTCTAGAAGTTTCAGTTACTCCTAAGATTCAATCTCCAATTCCCCAAAGTAAAATCTCAAGTCTGGTTTCCAAGAGAAAATTTTACACAAAGACTTTATAAATATCTAGGTATTTCAAGTTTACATCCTCTCACCATTCAGGCATGTATAGAACAACAATATCATTCTAAATGTTAAGATGGCATCATTTGGTGTTTTCTTCCAGTGGTTCATCTTAAAATCTTATTTTTATTTTTATAGATCCTTGATATTCTAAGCACTAGATAATTAAAAATTTTTATCCCTTTCTCTGACAAGGTGTTCTTGCTTCTTCTGTAGCAACTTTAACCCATCCTCATTAATATTAGCAATGATGCATGAGAAAGCAACTAACCAACCACACAACAGAAGAGCCAAGATCCCATGAATCAAAACAATGAAAAGAAAGGTAGGAATTTAAATTTTAATGCTGCAAAGCATTCCAAGACAGAAAGGAATTCATATTGTACTGTGAAGGAAAATTTCAGACACTGAAAGCAGACACTTAACTTTTTCTAACCAATTTTAGAAATTAAAAATTTTAGACCCTTTAATTAAAACTTAGAAAAAAATCATTATTTCCTAATGTGAATAGCTCTTTATTATTATTCATGTCTTCCCTAAATATCTTTTACTCCACTTGCTTGCTTATAATTCAAAGAAATCTTGAGTGGAGGAAGTTCTGTTCTTGAACTAGACATCAAGATATAGGAAAAAAATCCAGGTCAGCAACACTATTTATGTGCCCCAGGGAATAGTTTTTAGAATGGAATATCAATGGATGTCATCAGGACTACTGATAATACAAGACTGGCACTGGACATTTCTAATGGAGATGGAATATTTCTAAGAAAATCATTTATTTTAGGCAATATTTTTGGGAATTATCTTTGTAATAGAAGTCTGCAAGAACAGAACAAAACAAATAAATAAACAAGCAAAAACAAACAGAAAAAACAGGGTATGGCTTGTGAGTAAAACTTGCTTAAGAAAAATAACCTGTGAGCTGTAATTAGAGTGTATATGAAATCTGAGATATGGAAATTAAATTAATTTAGTTGTTGTTATGTTCAAGAATTCAAATTTGAATACAGAATTATCGGAAAAGAAAGATTGCATTCCTTCAAGAAATTCCCATGTCTGGAAGAACGGTTCCTTTCAACTGCCCTCATATAACTTCCCTCGTATAACTTCTTCTGGTAACGTAGAACCATTGTTAGGCCAAGCACACTTTTGTCTCCCCCATTATAGGTTCTTCTTGGGCACTGAGAAGGTATTGTTCAGCACTGTGTCCCAAGAGCTAAGGAGCATGTCTAACAAATTTCAGACTTTTGTAAAAATGAATAAGTGTTTATTACATGTCTACCAGCATGGAAAAAGTCCTTATTTAGTGCAATGGGGGATGAATTACTGATTACTTGTATTTATTTATTTATTTTAATAAAGAAGCTGTTTTTAAGAGGGAAAGGGACAGTGAGAGAGAAAAAGAGAATCAGTTTTTATTTAGTTTTTCATGTGGCTTTTGTTGCTCTGACACTTCATTGTTTATGTGGTGCTGGGATTTGAACCCACATCCTTGCAAATGCCAGGTAAGTGTTATAACTGCTGAGCCACTGCTCTATTCCTGATTATTTTTATTTTTAAACAAATGTATTTTCAATTTTCTTTCAGAAGTTGGCTTAGAGGTGTTTTTCATGAAGAAGACAAAAATATAAAAAATGAAACAAGTAGGTAAAGCTGAAGTTGATTTTTAGAATACATAGAAGAAATTAAGTGAAGAATGAAAAAATAAAAGAACGAAAAAATAAAGAAGCTAATGAACCACTTGAATTTTAAGAGATCAGTTAGTATATTATTGGTAGTTATGTTAATTTGGAGTGAGGCTATTTATCAACTCTGAGGATGTTATATATTCAGATCATTTCCAGAAACAAAAAGCACTCTTTGAATAATCAACAGACCAAAAATCTAGTCAAAGAAACATTTGGGTAAGAGTTTTAGATCATATAATAGCATAGAACATTTGTTCTTATTACCTGGCAAAGATTTTGCTTCCCCTAGAATGGCAGTGCAATGTATACTTTACATACATGTAAAGATACAAGTGTATGTATCTTTACATACAGAGTAGGTCCTGATCACTTCATATTATCTAACCTTATGGAAACACAGAAAGGCTGTTATTTGATAGAACCTAAAACAGAAGTTCTTAATGAGGATACTTTTACCCTTTAAAGGGACGTCTGGCAATACCTGGAGACATTTTCAACGGTCACAACTGAGATGATGCAGATTCTTGCCAAAAATGCTGCTAAATGTTTTATACACAGTACAATTCCCTACTATCAATAATAGAAAAGTACCCAGTCCAAAATGCCAACAGTGCCAAGGGTTGAAAAACCTTATTTGAAAGTGAAGGTCAGAATGTTGCTCATTATTTAAATTACATAGTGATTAACAACTATTATTATGACTAAGTACCTATAAATATAAACAAAAAATAATACTTCCTCATCTTCTCTGAAGAGCAGGGAACTGCCTGCCTCATCTAAGTGGTGTGTAACAAACTGGTAAGTCAATTGTGCTATGAAGACATGGCTTCAAAGGTGGTGTTCCTATGCCTACAGCTGCACATTTGTTAAATTGTCATCCTGCCAATACCTTCTTTTGAAATTAAAACAACAATCCGTTTTTAGCTTTTAGTTCCCTGCCAACAATGTAATCTTGATTAAACTAGCAGCTTTTTTTTCTTCTTCAAAATAAGACTGAATGTTTTTATCCAGTTGAGAGTGAATCACCTTAGCGATTAGTCATCAAAAAATACATATTATAAGCTCTTTAAAGTTAAAGAGTAGTGTTAAATATATAGCAGCTTGCAGTACCACCCACCTTGTTGTTAGTAAAGATAGAAAGACGTTTAAAAAGCAGGAGGCAATAAACACCACCTGCTTTTAAAGTGCAAGGATCCTGGCATTGCATTTCTGTTTGTGTTTGAAGTCTGATATTCACGTAGAATTATGTCGGTATTTGAAAACAGATTGACTTTTAATATAGTGCATCAACTGCAAAAATATAAAGAAATCAGATATTATCCATACATTTTCACACACTTAGCAAATATCTGAAAAATTCAATACAAAAATATTAAAACTGGTTGTTTGAACAATAGAATTATGATTAATGGTTTAAACAGGAAATTTTCAAATGATTAACAGGTACTTTAGTGTTATCAATAAGTAGTTAACATCTTTAAAAAAAACATAATATGCCAGGTAAACTCAAGTGCACAGATGATTTATGAAACAAAAATTTTATATAATATTTATTTTAGTGTACTGATTTCATTTGAAAAACATGAATGCTTTTCCTTGTCCTTCTCCCTTATCTGTACCCTAACTGACCCAATCACTCCACCCTGCACACACGTTTCAAGGGCTGCATACTACATTCTATTTGTACATATAAACATTTATGATACTCTTTCGCCATTATTGGGCACTCTGATTGTTAGGAAATTTTGTTCATGCACAAAGTTTCAAATAACATTTTAGCATATATTTTTGTTTGTTTCCCTCACAATTAACTTATGACAAGCTCCTAGATGTATGCCATTAAGTCATAAGCAAGCACAGTTTTAAAGAGTTGGTACTACGGTGCCAAATTACCCTTCTGGAATCTGTACTCTTCCTGAAACTTAAATTCCCAAATCCAGTCTATGAGAAGCCCTCTTGCTCCTCATCATTATTACCAAAGAACATATGATTTAAATATTTTGACTAAGTGATCATGATATATCATTATGAAACATCTGGGTTAAAATATCTGGCTTTACATAATCTTCAAGTACTTTATTGAAATGAAGAACAAAATTAAGAATTTATCTCCCAGTATACTTTACAAATACAAAGATAGTAGTGAGTTTGGCTTTTTAGCAACATATCCTTGATAACAATACCATCCCCCAATTTCTCTTATTTCCTCAAAATACCCTATTTTATTTCATCTCTCCTGCTTTTGTGTAGGATCTTCACTGATATTCAGCATTGTAGAACATTACTCCCATGTTCAAATGAAAAGATGCAATACATATGAAAAAATACATAAGAACATAGTTTTTATATTAAGGATGATTAATGAATAATAACAATAAGACACTATGCTTTGAAATTTTAAAAATGTGCTTTTTTTGTGAAGCGTTGAAATAAAAAGCAATAGTTATCAGAAAATATAATCAGTGAAAACTAAAATAAATTTTACAACATAATGAAGACCAGAAATAATACAAATAATTGCACACTGCTAATAAAAGATACAAATATACCACTATATTAAAAGAAGGAAATATTTTTAATCAATGAAAGTTTTAATTTCTTTATTATTAAATATGAAAAAACAATGTTATTTTTAGTGTAGTATTTTTAGAATAGTTCATGAACACTCAAACTTTTTCAAACATTTCTACCTCTTAAATACTTTTTTTTTTTTGGTACCAAGGATTGAACCCAGAGGAGCTTAACCTTTGAGTCATATCCCAGGTTTTTTTTTTATCTTATTTTATTTTGAAACAGGATTTTGCTAAGTTGCTAAAGCAGGATTTGTATTTGTGATCCTCCTGCCTCAGCCTCCCTAGCTACTGGTATTACAGGCCTGCATCATCCTTCCCAGCCTTAAATAATTAATTTACATATACTTCTATTAATTATGTATTAATCTGAATCATCTATTAGACTAATTTACCTAATAGATCATGTCATCCTGTTTAAATATTAATTCAAACTACACAACAATTTTCTAAGACAGTATGGCAATCTTTTCTCATTCTCTCCAATTTAGCTTTTTTCTGAAGCTTTAACAAAACTCTACAAATATTCAGCATTTGTTTTCTTCAATAAATCACATCTGCATCAACATAACTTGACATACTTAATAATAATAATCACCATGTTATACTCTGCTTTACCATTAATAAAATGATTTCATACCACTTAACTCATTGGATCATCCTAACAGCCTTAGGTAGCAAATTCCTTGCTTTATTACATGTTACCGAGATCCAGAAAGAGAAAGTGAGAGGTGGAATTAGTTATCAAGTTCTCACGGTTTTTACTACTGATATCAATAGCATATAAAAGTTTCTAATAGGTACATTTCATGCTGTCCAATTCACTACTTTGCACATTAAAACAATTTTACATGACACCTTTCCGTTACTGCTTGCAATTTACATAACCAATAGTATGTGTAAAATAAATACATGCACACATGTGTGATCATTGCTTTCAATATTTTAACATAAAAAATTAGTCTTGTCATATTTCTCCACCACTATTTTCCATCTAATATTACCTACTTATTTGTAATAACTAAGCATGGCATAAGGCATCTAATATACTCAGAAGTTCTGTCATATTCATTTGACATGAAATTGATCTAGCAAGTTGATGATTACTCCATTCTGAGAGCCACTGTGAATGGAGCAACCATTGTTTCATGGTTGACATCAGTGTGATTAATGGCATCGAGATGATTCATTGTTCCATCAATATGATGTAAACAATGAGTTGATACAGTCAATTGAACAAACAAAAAGTGTCAAGTTATTTTTTTTTAAATCAACTATATTAAATATCCATTTCACTACACAATTAACATTTCAAATAATTGTTTTGAAGTCATGTAGGACACAGCTTAATTTGATCTTGTTTTACTTTTCACTTGAAATAGCATAAAAGTTCTTAATATAAAAAATAGAAAGATGTATTTTCATGCATGTTTGCAGTATAAAAATTTTAATATAAATCCCAAAAGTTGATTTTAAACACTTTAAATCTTGTGTAGCTCAAATTTCTAGGGGCTTTGTTTTTTAATCTTAGTAGCATAATATCCTTGTGAAACAAAAATAATATATGTGTATATATACATATATTTATAAGTACATATACATATATTTTTATTCACATGTGTGAGAAGATATATACATCTGAATCTTATTTGAAATAAAATATAAATCATTTACCTATCACATGCATTTTAGAGTACAAGTTTTAAAAAGTAAAAACAAATTATTAAATATGAATATATTTTTAAAAAAATATTAGACAGCATTTTTGCCAGGGTCTGAGTTGCTTATTAGAATAATGGACACTCCTTGATTTCAGGGAACTTGAGGACAGAACACATGCCAACAGTGCCCAGTTGCAGGGCAGAAATTCAGATTTCATGATGAAATTTTCCATAACTTTTCACAGTATTCTAAAACTAATAAATATCTATCTTTAGTTTCTTATCCTTTTCATCCATTTCAGGAATGTAAGACAATTCATCTGCATTAAAAATGAAAACATGATATAACCAATAATACTGAATTCTGAAAGGCAATTCAAATGAAATTCTTATCAAGGAGAGTATAGGGTAGTATCAATAAAATTTGTGTATGCAAAAGAATTTAAAAATTATATATTGTTATAGTTTGGATGAAAGGTGTCCCCCCAAAACTCAGTGAGACAATGTGTAAAACTTAGAGGTGAAATGATTGTGAAAGCCTTAACCCAATTAGTGAGCTAATCCTGGTACCTGAAGGCAGGTAGTGTACGGCTGGAGAAGGTGGATCACAGGGGCATGCCTTTGGGTTATGTATTTTGTATCTGAAGTGGACTCTTGCTGTGCTTCCTGGAGCCATGTGTTGAGATGCTTCCCTCTGCCACACTCTTCCCCCATGATGTTCTGCTAGCTTAGAGCCTGAGTAATAGAGCTGGCCTTCCAAGGACTGAGACCTCTGAAACCGTGCACCCACCAACCTTTCCTCCTAAAACTGTCTTGTCAAGTCTTTTAGTCACAGTAACGGAGAAAGCTAACTTAAACATATAGGAACTTCAACATACATTTAAGATTATTGGTCATTTTACATTATTTCATTCCATTATGAATATATTTCATACTTATTTCTCTAATTCATTCATTAACAACTTTGTTGATTTAAATTACTATTAATAGCCAGCAACTCCAGTTCTCCTTGTCATACTCTTTCTCTTTTGCAGTGAGGTGAAATGATGGTTAATTCAAAGTCACCTACCATCTACCCTATCCTACTCACAGCGGGTCTAATGGACATGTTCTTATGCCTGATTTAAAGGAAAGAATTGAGATAATGTGAACAATATCATAAGTACTGTTTAACTGCTTTGCCATCACTTCTCTGTTCTTAAAGCAACTAATGCAAAAACATCTCAAAAGGTATTTAAAGGGCTGGAGAGGTGGCTTTGCAGTAAAGTGCTTGCCTGGCATGCGCGAGGATACAGGTTCACACCTCAGCCACACATTCAGAACTAAGCAGAGGAAAAACAGAAACAAGATTAAAAAAAATAAAATTAGCTCTCTTTTTTTCTCTCTCTTAAAAAATGTGAAGACAGAATGTGACAGATAATGAAACTTTCTCACTAATGTAAATGCTGGCTATCTCCAACACTACTTGTTAATATTGGACCACACCATCAATATCTCCACTTTATTGAGAAAACACAACTTAACTCTAAGATTCTTATCACATTATCTTCAATTTGCCTATCTCTGTCTAGAAAGTTTCTATGCTATTTTCGATGTATGCTTTAAAAACTAGAACTAGTTTCAACATTTAAACTGTGATTACTCAACACACTTCTTTGTCATATTTTTAGTACTTGTCTCTGACAGAATATTATTGACAAATGCCACTGTATAATTCACTTTGCTGCACGGTGAGCACAAAGAGATACTAAATAGTGAATAATTCATCTTAAACCTTTTTGCAATGCCTTGTTCACTAGTAAATGTGTAGAGAAGATTATGGTGTGATCTGCTGAAATCGCACTCAATCAATGATAATTCCATTATGCGGCTGACAACTACACATAGAATCAAGAGTCTTGGTAACATTAAAGGTTGCATTTTTTTGAGAATGTATTTATATTTTTTCCGAATAGTTCAGAATGAATCAAAATATGTGTCTTTCTAATTTAGAGAAAGCAAATTTTGGCTATAGCAAAAGATAAGCGCTTAAGTTTATCTGAGAAATGATTATGTTGTATTGAAAAAAAAAAACTTCTAAAAAGAGCCTCAAGATTTTTTTTCCTTTCTTAAGCAAGATAAATTATAAGACATATGAAGGCACAAAGCAATGTAAAGAATACCTGCCAAAGTAAAAGATTCAAGTAACTAATGCATGTAGGCCTGCAAAGTATGTTAAAAATATACCGATTATTAGATATAAGTTTGCAGTTTCATGTAAAAAATGATTTTCACATATTTTAGCAGATACTGTCAGATTCTGGGATAAAACCCTTCCTTCATCTCAATGCACTGTCTTTTATTCACTTCCTCTTGCTACTTATCTCGTGCAAAACTAGAATTCTCCTGATGGGATTTTGAAAACCCACAGAAAATAAGAAAGGCCAACATTATGTGTAGCTTTTGCCTTCTTGGTAAAGAATGCTACAGCTGTAATTGAGTCAGATTTTAAAACTGACTCATGTGACAGTATTCATGGTACTAGTAGCGCCCATGACAAAGTCTAAAGTCAAAATTTAAAAACAAATACAGTGGGCGACTCAGAAAACATTTTCATAAAAATATAATTATTCTGTTAAGACTCAGAGATAACCAATTTGCTAAGTAATCCTCAACAGAAGACTAATACTAAAAAAGCCTATGAAATTATAAATTATTGCAGTATATTATTCATTTAAAAGAACTTTCAGCATAGTGTACTAAATAATCATATATGTAATTTGTACCTAAAAATGCAATACATGAAATGACATCAATTAATTTGTATAATGTGTAAAACAATATAAATAAAATGACAATTGGTATAGTTTACTCTTTCCAGGAATTATTTCGTTTGAAAAACAATAAATCCATTTTTCTTGCATGCAATTTTTTGTGTGTGGAATTGGGAATTGAACCCAGGCCTCATGCATGCTAAGCAAGCACTGTCCATTTAAGCCACATCCCCATCATTCTTCCATAATTATCTCAAGATATTATAAAGACTAGAGGCCTAAATAATATATTTTAGTGTACATGCAGGATGAATCTCGAAGAAAATAAATTAATAACTTTTCTTGGAAAACATCTGAGGGCATATCTTGACATTAAACTGTATCCGATGATTTCCAAATTGACCTTTTTCCCTGCCACATCTCTCTTTATTTAGAGAATATACTTTTATTTTTAAAAAGTAACTTTCTCAACTTTCTTTGAGTCGTCAGTAAAGCACAGGTCTCAGGACAGGTGCTTCAATAAAATACCACTGGGAAACAGAATACAGTGGCATTTTTAGATTTTGAAGAATATTTCTATAACACTTTGGGCAATATGATTGGATAATATGGCTTTTCAGTACATACATTGAGTTAAATATGCCCTCAGTAGTTCAAGAGTATTCCTAGATTTTACTTCTATTTCTTGGTAGATACTCTGCAGTGATTAAATTTTAAAATGCTAATGGTAAAAATATTATATATATATATATATATATGTTTGTCAAAGACTCATGGAATGTTCTGTACATTAGTCATCTTTATATTACAACAAAAATACTGTAATTTATAAAGTCAAAAGGTCTATATGTAGCTTGCAGTTCTAGAGTTTCCAGCCAAATGGCTTTGGACCTTTGGAAAGGGCACATACCATAAATATATGAGACAACAAACAGCCCATATTCTGAGCCAGGACATAAAGAAAGGATGAGATACTAGAGTCCCACAATTTCTTTAACTGACACAACTCAAATAACCTACCATGAGATTCTACCTTCCAAGGAGTAGAGTACCACCCAAGACCACTGCCCTGGGGATAAAGCTTTTAACACATGGACCTTTGGGAATACTCTTCCAAACCATAGCAGTATAGAACCCTAAGTGTGAACCCCAATTTAAACTATGGTCTTTAGTTAATGATAATGTATCAGAAGTAATGTATCAATTAAAACAAATGTACCACACTCATATAAGACATTACTAACAGAAGAAAAATGTGTCCAGGGTATTAAAAGAGAACTCTCTAATTTACAGTCAATTTTTCTCTAAACCTAATGCTACTCAAAAAACAAACAGAAAAATCAATAATTTAAAAATGCAATACTTCACCATGAAAAAATATACTATGAGTATTATTTTCAGCCTATGTTTCTGCATGTTTATGTAGACGATACTTTATCATTTTTTTAAAGAGAGAGGGACAGTGAGAAAGAGAGAGGAGAAACAATTTTTTATTTAGCTTTTCATGTGGCTTTCCTTGCTCTGAAACTTTGTTGTGTGTAGGTTTGAACTTACATACCCACACATGCCTATCAAGTGGTGTAACCGCCAAGCCACCGCTCTAGCCCTCACCATTTATTTCTGAAACTATTTCTTTAAATAAAAGTAAGACAAGAAAAATATGTTAATTTTATTTAATTCTTTCATGCCCTCTCAGAGTTAAATGAATTGTAATTTTTTCCTAAAACAGATCAATCCTATAGGTTAATTGCTTGATTTAATCATTTCATTTATATATAATATATATTTAAAGCATCACTTTGCACACCAAAAATATATAAATGATTTTATGTGTTAATTATAACAATAAATTCGGGGTAAAATTATTCAAATATTAAGCAATTGATGTATGGAAAATCTATACTCTAATTTTCAATGTATTACTTTATAAATTAGAAAATAAATTGTCAAGAAATAATTTTAGTCAATTTTAAAAGAAATATTTTCAAACACATGCATAAATGCTAATGTATAATTTCTACATCTATATTTCTGTGTAATAGAGTTAGATATATAGAATCTATTTATCTATATATATATGATGTTGAAGAAAATCAGTGATGAGATTTAAAATAATGCTTGAATTAATTCGTTCAACCTAGTAAATGAAAGTGTGACAGCAGCACATTGATCACACACATAATCATGTGCATGGATAGTGATAGGGATTATTTGGATCCTTTCATTTGTGGAAGGATATCTCATGCCTACCTCTTTAGCTCAGGATAACTTATCCTCTCCTGATTGTTTCCTGATATCTGAAATATTCTCAAATAGCTGAAATAAAAACAGATTTCTTGGGGCAGTAGTACTGAAAATCAAACCCAGGCACACTTTCCCACTGAGCTACATATTCACTTCTTTTTCTTGATTTTTATTTATGAGACAAGATCCTGCTAAATTGCTGAGATTGGCCTCAATCTTGCAATCCTCCAGCCTTAGCCTCCCAAGTTACTGGGATTATAGATGTGCACGATTGCACCTAGCAACACAAATTTTTTGTTTTATTATTCCCTTTCCCATTCATTTCTCTAATTTTATATAGTTATACTGAAACTATTCCTCCAGAACTAGTATATGCAAATATGATTGATCACCAAAATTATGTAGTTTTGAAAAAATATGAATTCTATGCCCCAACCAAGGCCAAATTGATAAATTATTTTCAGAGGTGGTTTATACAAACTTCTGTTTTAACAGGTACCTACAGATGTTTGTAATTAGAAACTATTGCCTGAGTTGGTGTACGTGTGTGTCTGAGAGAGAGAGAGAGAGAGAGAGAGAGAAAACTATT
>PVKS010008213.1:0-35586 GCA_004027875.1 Aplodontia rufa
TAAATCCAGATAAGATGTAATGCTTTACAATCTAATACCTTTTTTTAGAGTTATAAAGGGAAAGGGAAGGGAGGGATAAGGGAGGGTAATTGGGGGGGCACTCCTGGGGATAATTGCAATATCCAGAATATTTACACATTTTATACACATTTTATATTATTTTGTTAAAATCTTGTAAGGTTGTTCAAAAATAAAAAAACAAAAAAAAAAAAACAAAAAAACAAATATAAAACTTAAAAAAAAAAAAAAAGATAACACAGCCCTATGGGGCTAGAGTGGTGGCTCTGAAGTTACGGTGCTTGCCTGGCATGTGCAAGTACTGCGAGCGGGGTCCCCAGCACCACGTGTACAATGATGTCTGAGAATAGCAAAGGTCACATGAAGAACTGGGTAAAGCTAATTTCTTTCTTTCTCTCTCTCTCACTGTCTTTCTCTCTTAAAAAAAATAATAGCCCTAAAAATCAGAAAGAAAGATGAACTAGAAGGCAATTTCAAGGTCATTCACTTCTGGATGGTGGTGGAAGCCATACATTTGAATGAGATCACTCACTTTATGGGTAAATGCTGAATTAGAAAAACAGAAGCAAGAGTGCAACAATAAGGAATAAAAATTCCATTCAGGACTACAGCGTGGTATAGTAGGGAGAGCGCCGTTAAAGTTCGGTGTTACCTTAGTAGCTTGGGTGAGTTACTTAACTTCTCAATATCAGTTTCTCATGTAAAAAATGAAGACAAATAATGTCTAATCTTAGCATAGTTAAAATGAGTGTCATGACAATTAGAGGTACTCTAACACTACTTTCACAGTGCCTAGATGTACTGCTTCTGTAAGTACATCTTTCTTATCATTATCATTATTACTAATTAAGATTGTTAGAAGTTGGCACCAGACAGAGTAAATAGCATCTGAGTGAATTCAGGAAGAAACTTACAGGGTTGGGGATGGAGCTCAGTGAAACAGCATTTGCCTAACAAGCACAAGGTCCTGAGTTCAGTCCCCAGAACCACAAACATCATCAAAACAGACAGACAGGAAAAAAAGCAGTTTTTGGTGTTTGAATATTGTATTGGACGTTCAGAAACCTTTTTTTTTTTTTTGGTAATTTCTATTCTTCAATTATTTTAGGATAGTTAAAATTACTAGAAATATTTTATTATGATATATTTATCTTCGTATTTCATGTGGGTATTATAAAAATAGAAGGTAAAATATTAAACTAAAAGGCAAAAATACACCAGAGATCGTGGTAAAAAAGGCACAAATATATAATTTTCATAAAGAATATAGAAGAAACTATAAAGTACAAATTGTCAAACTTCTTTTTCTTGGCAAGTCAAAGAGATGTTTCCTGGGGCTGGAGCAGTAGCTCAGCATTTATGACGCTTGCCTGGCATGCACAAGAACACAGGCTCAAACCTCAGCACCAAGTACATAATGAAGTGTCAGAGTAACAAAAATCACGTGAAAACTAAATAAAAATTGATTCTCTCTCTCTCTCTCTTTAAAAAAAGAGATGTTTTCCCATTCACACCTTTTCTCTTATATTCACCATAGAAATGAGAAAATATCAATCCAGTATCACCCTGCATACAAGCAAGAAACACAAGGTTTTCCATGTATGGATAGTAAAAGAAGAAGAAGAAGAAGACTGACAAATTTGAGAATAGCCTTTCAAACAAACCAGAAGAAGAAGAAGAAGAAGACTGACAAATTTGAGAATAGACTTTCAAACAAACCCCTGGCATTGTTTTTTATTATAATCCTTGTGAATTTTCAGCTGAACACATATGCCACAATTCAATTTTGTGACCCAAAATATTATCCTTCTCTGTCCTCATCTTTTAGGCAGTCTGTGATTTCATGAGCTTGCCACACCAGGTCTCCAGGAAGAGGAAACTAGACAAAATTTGCAGTTGTTCTGTCATATGAAGCCAAACACCAGAACATATATTATTATGTAATTCACAGAAATGAAAAGCTCTAGGACAAATTACCAGGTTTATCAATCAAAATAAGTATATCTAACTTGATACACAGGGTTTAGGATGTTTCTCTAAAGAAGATCCAGGTCTATAGAGAAGCCTGATAAAGTCACTTTTTATAAACCAGCAGTTATGGTAAACTGACAGTTAAATGAAAGCAAAATTTGGGCGAGGTCAGCATGTTCTGGGATACTCCAACACTTCTTCAGAGGTCAAACTATTAAATTTAATTTGCAAAGGTTTGAATATTTATAAATGCTTTAACACTCTAGTAATCTGAATTTTTAGTGGATTAAGCCACACACACTTCCTCATTACTAAAGACTATCTGAATATCTTGGTAAAGACTCAGGGTTAAACCACAAAGTTGGTGAGAAAATAAGACCTTCAGCAAGATTAATTGAATTGGGGTTACTCTGCCTGAAGCATGAAAAGCTAATGAGAAATTTATTAGCTGTCTGTTTATATCTTCATTGCTCTTATAAGTTAAAAATAATACATGCTTGTATAAAAAATTCAAGTGTTATAGAAAACTATGTGCAGAAAGGATCCCTGTCACCTCTTATCAACAACCTCCAATGCTAGCTAACTCTGCATTCTTTCATAGTTTTTACATACTTATCAAAATATCAATAGTTCTTTCAATTAATAATGATTTTCAAAACTAGATCTTCTTTTGTTAATGCCAAAGGAAGGGAAGGGTGAGGGGTCACATTCGCTACAGGGCTGGAGAAAACAGTAAAAAAGGATTTGATGAAGATTGGTCTCAGTGACCAATGACATATTGTGTTACACATTCCTTCCCTATTTCCTACATTTCCAGACCCACGTGTGGAGCAGAAGGATGGAATTCACATCAGCTATGAGATCCCAGGGCACATCTTGCTTCCTGTGGCACACATCTGGTTGGTCAACCCTACACTCATTCCTGCCCTCCGTCTCCATTGTCCACCTCTTAGAAGTTGTTATCCCACCTATTTCTCTTGGCCAGAAAGGGCTGAAAAGATGTATTTTAAAGTCTGAAGAAAGAAGGTTTAGATGCAAATTTCCTGCTTTTATCCTACCTTGATCACAGCATGATATGGAATTCTTGTGGCTCTCTTGAGACCATGAGATAACATGTTTGACTGACATGAGCATATTTGAGTAGAAAGCTGAAAGACAAGGAGAGCCTGGACCCCTACTGGCTTCCCTGAGCAGCATCAACAATGCCAGAACCACATAACTCTAGAAGTCTCCATGGTAGAAAAATAACCTTGATTTATTTATGTTTCCGTCAATTGGAACTTCTGCTGGTAGCTAAAAGCACTCCTAACTGACACAGTGTCAAAGCCATTTATATTATCTGCCTGGACAACACTTGTGGATAGAATACCAATGTCAATATCTTCAGGAATCAGAATCAGACTTCCTCTTGGAGGACCAAGAAATAAATCAAGCAAAACCTGATTTTCTAGGTCAGAAATCTGTTAGGGAATCATGACAATGTTTTCTTGATTATCTTATCATCTAAGGGACACGCATATGAGAAAATTGTCTTAGAAATATCTGAGAATACATTTCAGAGATGCATGGAGCATTATTTTCATAGAGAACCAGAAGAGCATCTACTTTGTAGTCAGAAGTGCTAGGTTGGATCTTGTGCTGAAAATTACATTTCCAATAAGAATGCCATCAAATGAACTTGAAAAGCAGGCATCATAGCTATTGTTCATATCAGGTATCATCATAGCATAGCAGGTAAAAAAGAAGGATGTGGGTTGACTGTCTGGATTTTACTTATGTCACTTTCCAGCTAAAGGTCCTGGGGAGAACTCCCCTCTTTTTGCTCATATCCTCACATGGGAAATGGGCAGAGTGATAATCCATTTCAGAGTCTTTTCACAAGGATTAAATGAAATGATATACATAGATTTCTTGCAAAAGTGCCTAACCCTCGATAAGTGATAAGTCTACATAGGAAGCCATTGGTACTGAGTCTGGTGTCTGTCACATGAAAAATTCAGAAAGAACTCTATAGTTTAATGACACATTGGCCTCAGAGGCAGAGTGCAGTAGCTAGGTTGTATGGTGATCTGGGGCTCTTGGGGGTGGTTTGTGGTTGGGGTGCCTGGTGGGAAGTTTGAATGGTGTTGCGCAGGTTTCAGCTCACAGTGATCCCACCAAACAGGTAATTCAGATGGTCCAGTTCAAAGGTTTTCCCTTTAATAGTATTTTCTGGTATATTGAGGTAGGATGAAGCTGAAGAGATTATTTCCAGAGCTGTAAGTTTGGGCATGGCTCTACAACACTGATTCCTGACAGTTTTCCATCAGCAAATTGAGAGAAGCTGTGTGGATTTGCAGCTTCTGCCCTAGATTAACTCAGTTTGACTTCCTCTTCCACTATTTTCCCAAGGCAAGCTTGTCCTCCTTTTCTCTCTCTTTTTCCCCCTTTGGGTACTCCTCCATCCAGACCTGCCCCAGAGCTGTTTTTCAGAATTATAATTTTTCTCTAGTTTTGTGTTCCAGTAACCAGAATTTGTAATTCCCTACAAGTCTCTGACTGTTCAATATTGTGTCTAAATGCATTTGCTGTCACCCACCTCCCTGATCAGTTGTTCTCTCATTGTTTTGATTTCAAATTGTGCAGAAGTTGAGGTCTGTCTTGTACCTCCACTCCACCATCTTGCCCACTCTCCCCTACCATGGTTTCCAATTAGGTTCATAATCTTGTATTTACAAACAGGTGCTGCTTTAAAAACTCTGTTCTCCCTAGAGACTGCATTTTTGAACCTTTGATATGATCTTTCTGTTGAAATTTATTTTGGGGGAAATTAAAAAAGTTGAGATCAAATTATGGGATTTAGGCTATTGCTGCTTAAAACATCACGAGTAGACAGTAATAAAAAGTAATTTGTGTGACTCTTTAGCACCCTCCATTCCTTTGTGAGTTGCCCTTTGCAAGGTTATTTCGCCTTCTTTTCCCCAGTATTCTAAATTCTAAAGAGAAGTTGATCATGGTGAATTATCTTCTTGATGTGTCTTTTAATGCAATTTGCTAGAACCTTGTTAAGGATTTTTGTGTTGATGTCCATCAGGGATATTGGTCTATAATTTTCTTTTTTTGATGGGTCTATTTTGGGTTTTGGTATTAGACTTATGATTGCCTCATAAAAAGTATTTGGGAGAGTTCCCTCCTTTTGAATTTCTTGGAATAGCTTAATAAGGAGAGGTATTAGCTTCTCCTCATAGGTGTACTAAAACACAGTGGGGAAATCCATAAGGTCCTAGGATTTTCTTCTTTGGAAGGCTTTTAATTGCTATATGGCTTTCAGTGACTGTTTTTGGGCTGATTTCAATATCATCCTTCATCAATTTGCAGATGTTGTATGTATCCAGAAAATTGTTCAAGTCTTGCAGATTATCTAATTTAGAAGAGTATAATTTTTCAAAATATGTTCTGATAATCTGTTGGATTTCCATGGGGTCAGTGGTGATCACTCTCTTTTCAGTGGTGATTTTGTTGATTTGCTTCAATTCCTTTCTTCTTTTATTTATTTTTTCAGAGAACCAGCTCTTTGTTTGGGGGATTCTTTTTATTGTTTTTTGTTGTTGTTGTTCTCAATTTTATTGATTTCAGCTCTGATCTTGATTATTTTCTGTCTTCTGCTGGTTTTCAGATTAGATTTTTCTTCCTTGTGTAGGGATTTGAGATGGAGAGCATAGGTTATTTATTCAAGATTTCTCCTGATTTTTAATGTAGGCACTCAGTAGTATAAATTTTTCCTGTAAGAATGCTTTCATGCTGACCCTGAGGTTTTGATATCTTGTGTCTTCATTCTTATTCACTGCCAAGAATATCTTGACTTCTACTCTTATGTCTTCTTGGATCCATTCTTCATTTAATAAGATATTATTCAATCTCTATGTATATGTGTTTTCAGTCATAATTTTTGCTGTTAATTACTAGGGTCATGATGACATAGTCTATTAGGATACATGGAATAATATTTATTTTTTATATTTTCTGAGATTTCCTCTATGAACTACAACATGATCTATTTTGGAGAAGGATCCATATACTTCTGAGAAGAGAATATATACAGTCATTTTCTGGTGGAATATTCTACAGATGCCTTTTAAGTCCATTTACTTTATGGATTCTTTAGGCTGGAGATATCTTTATTGGTTTTTGCTTTTGCAATCTATCAAAGATTGATAGAGGAGTACTAAAAATTGGTGGGTATGTGTGATGGTGGAGGATGACTGGCCAGGGGTCCTTTGGGGTGTCTTGAGCACCTGCCTGGGCAGGGCCATAGTCCTGAGCACGCAGGGTTCAGGGTATTGGCTTCTTCTTGCTCCTTAAATTGAAGCAGATTCTTTTTTTCCCCCTTATTTTATATATGAGCTATTGTGAGTGATTTTCTTATTTGTTCTGAGGATTTTCACTGGATTTGATGTCTGGGTTAGTACCAGAGGGTGTGGCCTGAGATCTTTCTTGTTATTCCTCTTTGGGTCCTTGCTTCTGGATTGGGGGTTTTATTCTATCACTTATTCTGTTTGGGGTATTGTTAGGAAAGTTGTGTTCAGCAGCTAAATCCTTAACCTGCGAACTGTTAGTGTCCCTTCGAATTTCCAGCTCCTCATGATTGATGGGAGACCATCAATATGAGCAACCAATGCTTATAATAAATAGCATTAAATTGGTTACTTAGACCAACTATATCTGTTATAAATGTTAAAATAAAAGAAATGATAGTGTTAGCAATTACCTTCAGTGACATTAGTATTCAATCATCACCTATGTCAGGATTCAAAGCATACAATGTTTATTGAGTTTGGCATTCATAGCTATAATGGTTATACAACATTAATGATGGTAGGTTGAATTGTATAATCTAATTAGAGCTAAGAGGTGATAAGCCTACAGACACTTGAGAGAGAAGGGAATGCAAGAGGAAGTTAGAGAAGAGGTTTTAATATCTGAGCATGAACAGAGAGAAAGTAGAGAAGGTGAAGGATTTGCCAAAAACAAAACAAAACAAAACAACAGATATAGAAGAGACAGAGGTACCAAAGTAGAGGAAGGGTGGAAAGGATATTGATAGAATGTAGGTTATACCATTAGAAAAGCTACAAGGAGGGCTGGAGCGGTGGCTCAGCGGTTTCGGTGCTTGCCTGGCAAGCACGAGGACCTGGGTTCAAACCCCAGCACCACATACACAACTAAGTGTTGGAGCAACTAAGGCCATGTGAAAACTAAATAAAGTTGTTTCTCTCTTTCTCTGTCTCTCTCACTGTCCCTCTCTCTTTTCAAAAAAAAAAAAAGAAAAAACAAAAGAAAAGCTACAAGGAAGTAGAGGACACTTTGCAACTGGGGCACAATACAATTTAAATACTGAATGTACTGATTAAAATCGCAACCCTCAGCAGGCAGGACAAGGATAAAAAATTACAGTGAAGACAATGCTCAGAAATGAAGGGAGTATAAAGAGAAGAAAGGAAAAAAACAGGAAAAAAGTTTAAAATGACAAAAACAAAACAATACAAAAAGCAAAACAAAACATAACAAAACAAAAAACAGCTAGTATGTTTATATGTTCATGAATCAATCAACTTCTCCAGATGGCACACAAATACACATCAAAAACAGGGGAAAAAATTCTTAATGGAATATTGTAACTAGTTTCACTGAGGTTGTCTCTTTACACATTGGGAGCAGGTGTACACTGTCTGCCTGAGTTTTGTTAGCAGAGTCTCTCAGTCTGGAATTATGTGATCTCACATGGAGGATTAGGTGTCTAGCTCAGTCTCCTAAGCTTTCTTTGTGGAAACTTCCCTGAAGAGATAAGGTTAATGAAATCCCTGAGGGCTGGCCTTTGCCAACCTGGGGTCCTGAAACTCAGGAGCCTTCCTGGATTTTAGGCACAGGGGGTTGAATGCAGAGCAGTGCTCCCTCTGTTGGGTACACACACAGTCCCTCCAGGTTTTCTGTGATCTCTTGAGTTTTGGGTCCCACTTTAGTTTGTCACATGGGCCTTCTGGCTGGTGATGGGGTAGACAGCACTGAGCTAGGCTTTGAACTCCACTAACCTGAATTCTCCTGAACTAAGTGAAGTATGGGCCTGTTCCACACCTCCTCTTCCAGGTTCAGCCTCTGAACCATGGCTGGCCTCTGGATGAATTGCGAAGTAGCCTGCTTTGAATTGCTGACTCCCTCTCACTGGACAGTCTGTCCAAAATGACTTCTGCTTCCCCATCCTTGCAGGCTGCTGAATGATACTGTTCTCCCCTTATGAATTGGAGGTACAGTCGGGGTGTCTGCAGTTGGGCCCAAGGTTGCTTACAGAACTTGGCTTTTCTGCAGCAGATCATATTGCATGTTATGGTTCAGCTCTTTTCCCCATTTCTTTGCCGATTGGGAGCAATGATAGTGGCAGCTGCTGTGTCCTGGCTGGAATGTATACAATCTCTCTCTCTTTTCCATTTGCTGCACTCAAATTTTTGGTCCTCCAAAAATCTCCACTAATTAATGCTATGCTCCAGTGACGATTTTTCCCATAAACATACCTCACAGCAATGGAGCTGTCCTGGAGTTTTTCATCCCATGATGGAGTTAAACAAGAACTTTTCTGCAGCTCACCATCTTGGAATCTCCTATGGTACTTGTTTTAGTCAGACTCTATTGCTGTGACCCAAGGACCTGACAAGAACAATTTTAGGAGGAAAAGTTTATTTTGAGGGCTCACGGTTTTGGAGGTTTTAGTTCATAGAAGGCAGACTCCATTCCTTTGTGCTAGAGGAAGTTCATGGTGACAGGTATGGCTCCAGGGAGCAGAGAGCTCAAGGTGTCACATCAGGAAGCAGAGCAGAGATAGAAATTCAAGACCAGACACAAAAATATATATCCCAAATTCACGACCCCAATGACCTATCTCCTTCAGCCACATCCTGTCAGCCTACAGTTACCAGTTAATCCATATAATATGATTAACTCACTGATCAGGTTAAGGCACCCATAATCCAGTCATTTCACTTCAGCATTCCTGAATTGTCACGTGAGTTTTTGGAGGATACCTCACATTGAGAACATCAGAAATAATTCCTCCTATCCAACTCCCTCCCTGTACTGTTGACCAACCTCTCTCCATCCACTTTTATCACTGAACAATGTTCCATTGTGTATTAATACATATACACCCACACCACTTCTTCTTTATCTCTTTATTTGTAGAATGTAGAATGTACTCAATAAATTAAAAGGGGTAAGTATTTTTAGATGTATAAAACAATTCAGATCCTGGATGTACCTATGCCATACCCAAGTAAAAAGGGAACTGAGACAGGAAGCAGAAAATTTAGATTATAATCCAGCTCTTCTACTTACAAAAAATGTGATAGATTTTAGGAAAGTTGAGCTTCAGTTTCTAATTTGTGAAATGAAAGACTTGAAGTTTATGCAGTGTGGGTACGAGTAGTAAGTCATAGTAGTTGTCTATGTAGTATGTCCACAGGTAGCAGGGATAGATTTTTAAAAACTTGGTTAAAAAACCCCATTCAACCTCTGTGACCTATGATCTCTTCCCATTTCTCCCTCTCACAGGTTGTCCATCTACAATTGAGTAGGTAATGATACCTTTGAATTATTTAGCTCATCATACTTCTTCCCTGTAAGTACCCAAACTTGTCAGATACATTTTTTCTTGTCTGTTCTAGTAAACTGGGATAATTCAATCTGTGCCTGATCCTTTGCCACACTGTGAAAGCCACCCTAGAAGAAGAGTTACTGATGACTCCAGAGAGGACATCCTGGATAGTTGGTCAAGATGAAAATAAACTTACTGCTTCCTGCTGGCCAGTTTGGCATCTCCTGGTCCTACTTTGCTCAGGGCTGTGGTTTTCCCCTTGACTCCTTTGTGTTTTAAATAATAACAACAACCCCAAATCCAGTGGCATTGGTTCTTTGGTTCCTGCCACTTCTTCCTGATCTTTTTGGTATTTATCCACTCTAAAATATAATTTGTTAAAGTTATAACTGGAAAAGGTTAGTTCCATAGGAAAAGGTAATTCCTAAGATCTCTCTAAACATGAATACTCTAATGTCATTTGAGAGATGCTTTTTCTAGAATTAAAACAGTCAGGTTAATATTTAATTGCAGAATTGATCTTTTTTCTTCATGAAAGAAAATATAACGCTTATTTAAAGGTAGAGATAAAGTCATGGTTGTCATTGTGAAAGATATATCTGAGATTTGAAGAATTGAGATTAAGGTGGTTAGAATTATTCCCAGAGTAAGAATAATTTATTGAAATGCATGTATTATAGGTAAATGGTTCTTAAAAAATTAAGCATTCCCTTTTGTAAGTGTTAGGACAAAAGCTTGATCAATCTTCAAAGTGCTGAGACACATCCCTTTATCATTCTTTTAATAAAGTTGGTAATGTTCTCATAAGGCATCAGGAACAAACAGTTTAGAAATTAGGTCTGAGAGGCTGTTGTTAATATGATAAATGCTTTATGGTTGAGCTATGAGTGTCAGCTACATCTCTTCTTGTCTTAATTAAACACCTCAGTAAACCTGCTGGTGGAGCCTGAGCCACTTCATCAACAGACACTTCCTCTGATGAGTGATCCTGCAAGTCACACCCTGCTTATCCTCAAGGGGTGTGAGAAAGGTCTCAGAGGGTGTGCAAGCTTTTGCTCCCCATTTAAGGAATGGCATGTGAGGATTAGCTCTGGAAATTAGCAGGTTTGGGGTAAGCTGGGTCACACACACACACACACACACACACACACACACACAAAATGCTCTCTTAGATCAGAACAAAACAGAGCAGACATCTATAGGACAGGAAGCAGGTTGAGCTTTTGCTGCAGCAATCAATGCAATATTCTATTAAGTATTTTTGGCAGGATAACATTAAACTTTCCAGATTCCTCAGCATTTAGTAAGTTGGTATCAATTTATAACACTGATCATGGTTTTAGTGAAATGGCAATGGTAAGTCAGGGAGAGTAGCAGTTCATTTCTTGGACTGCTACAGTGTCTTCTACCGGCATGCTTGTTATCTTCACATTTATCAAGACTCAGGGCTGAGTGGTACTCTCATTCTCATTTTTTTTTTCAATATCAACCATCCAAATATTAACCTTATAGTAAAGAAAAGAGTAGGGTTCTTAAGAATTACAAGGTTATGGAATTTCATCTGATGAATAGAGAATAAATATTTGACTACAACTGTGGTAAAACATAGATAGCACTAAATTGTTGTTGTCTTCAATAAATAGTTTTCATTAGAATTATCATCCAGAATCAGAGATGACATGGGAGATCTCATCACAGACCCCACTGAAATCAAGAGAATTATCAGAACTTACTTTGAAATTTTATATTCTAACAAACTGGAAAATCTGGAGGACATGGACAAATTTCTAGACACCTATGGCCTGCCCAAACTGAATCAGAAAGATATAGAAACACTAAACAGACCAATATCAAACAATGAAATTGAAATATCAATTAAAACCTCCCCAAAAAGAAAATCCCATGACCATATTCTCAGCTCAGTTCTATCAGACCTTTACAGAAGAATTAACACCGCTTTTTCTGAAGTTATTCTATGAAATCAAAAGGGATGAAACATTTCCAAATATAGTTTATGAGGAAACAATAATCTTGATACCAAAACCTGACAGAGATGTATTAAGGAAAGAATACTGCAGACCAATATCCCTGAGGAACTTAGATGCAAAATTCCTAAATAAAATTTTAGCAACCTGCATTACAAAACAAATCAAAAAGCTAATACACCATGATAAGGAGTGTTTCATTCCAAGGATGCAAGGCTGGTTCAACATAGTACAGCAACAGTACCACATCAATGTTTATAGCACAATTCATAATAGCTAAATTATGGAATCAGCCCAGATGCCAATTACTAGATGAGTAGATTAAGAAATTGTGGTATATACATACAATGGAGTTCTATTCATCTATAAGAAAGAATGAAAGTATGGCATCCATATGGATAGAAACAGAAGATATTGTGCTAAGTGAAATTAGCCAGACTCAGAAACTCAAAAGTTGTATGTTTTCACTCATCCATGTAAGTTACAGTAAAATAAAAGATCGAGGGAGGGAAGGCTAGGATTAAATATAGAACCATTTAAATAAGCCAATAGACAAACTAAAGGGAGTCTATTAGAGTAGAAGAAAGAAAAGGTGAGTGGGGAGGAGGGAAAAAAGGAAGAATACAGGGTGGGGGGGAGAACTATATTCTGCACCTATCAGCAGAAGAAATAAATCATGAGACGGAAGGAGGCAGGGGGTTTGCTCATGTGGGATATTGGCAAAGCTATATTGTTGTACTGTACTTCTAAATGCAACTGACTTCTAAATCAAGTTATGTTTTCTTAATAGAGCTATGCTTTGTTTAACATGCATTTCCCATAAACTTTGTAAAACTTTTGTGCTTTGCAACTCAGATTGCTCAAATGCACTGTTTAATTTTTGAATTGTTTGCTTAAAGTGAAAAATACTTTAATGTGAAAAGAAAACAATAAAAAGAATTATCATCTAATTTAATATTAACATGCAATAATATATTGAATGCTATATAATGCATTGTATATATTACAATTATTTGTTAATTTAAAGACATTTTCTGTCTCTCCAGTTAGACCATGATTCTTTTTTTTTTTTTTTTTTTTAAGGACAGTGAGAGAGGGGGAGAGACAGAGAGTATCAATTTTTATTGAGTTTTGTCAAATGGCTTTCATTGCTCTGACACTTAGTTGTATATGTGGGTGCTGGGATTTGAACCTGTGTACTTGCGCATGCCGGGCAAGTGCTGTTAACTGCTGAGCCATGGCTCCAGCCCCTAGACCATGATTCTTGGAGGATAGATCGTATTTTATTCATCATAGGATCTTGCAATAAACAGTCCCTCAATAAATATTATTTAGATAATTAAAAGAATTGCTAGACCTTTAAAAAATTAGCATAATTGCTTACTATGAATGTACCATATAAACCTTATTTCATTTGCTCCTAATTATGTTATTTTTAATTTGAGAAAGGAAGAGATGGAGGCACAAAGAGTAAGTGATATGTTTGCCTTCATTCTTACTGAGAGATATAGCCAGGATTGGAAGCCAATACTTATAACTGCATAGTTAGAGTTGTCTTTTCCAGTTGTGTTTTACTGATAAAAACAAGGGACCTAATTAGTAATATTCCTTTTTTGTAGAAATATGAAGTTAACATGAAGTTTGGACTAATGACTCTGGAGACCTTGATTCTTTCAAACTTCCATGACTCTTAGACAGCGAAGATGTTTAGTTACTCAGCCAAAGTTATTATTCTATATAAACAGGTCTGGGGAGAAGAACCTGGTAACTCAAGTATGTATCTGGGAAGGTGAGGCTGAGTCAGAGCTCAATGACCTTCTCAAAGTGGTACGGGAAATCTTTCTGTCAGCTAGACAGAAGGATGAGTCATCCAGTGTGAAAAACCCATCCACTTTATTTTATTAGTGGAAAATCTGTCATCCTACTTTTAATTGAAATATTAAAAAAGAAGAAATGAGATCATTTCAGATTTGAATTTCTACAGGGTTTGGGACAATAGGCATCAGAGATTTCTCTCAGACAGACATAGAAGGCACGGCATGGTCAAGAGACATTGCTTCTGTATATTTGCCTCTGAAGCATGCTTGAGACAAGGATTCAAGAGCTTCTGGTTTATTCAAGGTCATCCCAGGAAACAGTAGCAAGGGAGTGGGCAAATTAGGCAGGAAGAAAAGGAAGTCGATAGAGACTCTCACCAAGCGGATGACTACAGTGGCTAAACTGGTGTGCCTTACTGAGGAGCTCTGGTGGCCATGCAGGAGGTGCACCTCAGAGTTCAGGCAGCTTCTCCTTTTTCATTAGCTTCTCCTTTGGCATTGGCTGATGGCTACTCCTGAGAACAGTACTAGCACTTCATTCTTGCCTTGTGTGTGCTGAGCTTTCTCTTTTGCCCAGAGAGGTGTTTTGAATCAGCCACACTGGGTATGAAGAAATCCTGTGGGAATTAGATAAGGTACTCAGCACTAGCTACATACAGGTAGGGTGGTGAAAATAATAGTGTGCAAGCATGGCTATAGTACTTCAAAACTTTCAAAGTATTTTCAGAAGCAATACATGACCTAAGTTTGATTCTTACAATCATTCAGTGAAATAAGGACAGATGCTATTATTAGAGAAAATGGAGGCATAGAGAGGTGCAGTATGTTACCCATGGTTACAAAGACCATAAATAACAGGGTTGGAGACACAGGTAGCTAAAGGAAATTAACTTTTTCTTTTTTTAATAGGAGGCAAACACTGGTGATTGGTTATACTTTCAATGCTTCTTTGAAACATTGTGGGAACTCAGACAATTAAATTTTGTAATTTGGGCAATGTTTTATATCTTCATATTGAAGAAAAATATAGGTATATGAGAAATTAAGGGATAGTTTTTTAGGTAGCTTGGTTGTAAAGAAAATAAAGAAACACAGGAAGAAACAGAACAAAGAAAAAGGATATGTAGGGATGTATTATTAACATGAATTAAATATTTCCATTCCTAATCTTTT
Source organism: Aplodontia rufa (assembly GCA_004027875.1). Taxonomy (NCBI): domain Eukaryota; kingdom Metazoa; phylum Chordata; class Mammalia; order Rodentia; family Aplodontiidae; genus Aplodontia; species Aplodontia rufa. The sequence goes on from PVKS010008213.1 coordinate 14,586, forward strand.
TCTTTTTAATAGCTTCAATTTGTATGCTAGTCAGTCAACCCATTGGCAATGGAAAATTACTAAATTATTTAACCTACTGACTAGAACACCAAACCCTCTATCCCTATTCTTAACATCTAGTCCTAAACACAGCACAATTGTGTGTCTTTTCATTCTTTGTATAGAACAGACAAGAATATTATTTTCAGTCTTGAACAAATATCTGTTTTCAAGTAGCATATGCCGTGTCTATTGTGAACATTTTTGAAGTTTCCATAATTATTCATTTTGGAAATGCTATGAAATACTGATTACATAGATCTATTTGTAACATGAATGACATTTTGGAGGTATTAATGTGCATTTTCTGTTCTTTTCACTAGTAGGAAACTTCCAGCTAGTCCACTTGAAGCACCTTTCTCTCAGGGAGATTAAGATATTCAGGGTTGGGGCTGGAGTGGTGGCTCAGTGGTTATGGTGCTTGCCTTGCATGCGTGAGTATGCAGGTTCAGACCCCAGTACCACATACACAATAAAGTGTCTGAGCAACGGAAGTCCATGAAAAACTAAATAAAATTATTTCTGTCTTTCTCTCTCTCTCTCTCTCACTGTCCCTCTCTCTTTCTTAAAAAAAAATATATTCAGGGTTTATTCAGCTTTTGGCATGCAAAATAGATTTGTACAGCATATTAATACCCTTACAAGTCAGGCTATTCTCTTGAGGAAGAATTTTTATAAATTCCTTTGGTTCATTCTGTTGCTATAATAACAACAGAATTTCTTGTACTATGCTGTCAATATGCTGCCATATTAACGCCCAAGCTGGAGGCCTCAGCTTTTGCTCAGTATGGGCTTAGATGGAGCCTGAAAGAAGGAGGCTATGATTTAAGGAACCCTACCTTAATTTCTCATGATTAAGAAATACAAGTAAAAAGTTGCCTCTTTCTTGACCTGGAATATTATGAGAGAAGAATATCCCAGAATTAGAGCACAAACATTTACATATCTTTTCAGATTATCTTTTATTTGTGTTTGGCCTAGAGAGGGGCAGGTGTATTAGGAAGAGAGGATACGATAGGGATAGAGAAGGACTCTTGTTTCCCACGTCATCTAACAAACTTTTCTGTATTGATTTAGGTTGCAATCATATTCAAATATATTGCATGCCTTTATCATGATCACTGACACAGGTCCTGATGTTTAGTATTCTCAACTTGTCCTTGTTTTCCTTGTGTTACAACAAAGAATCTCATTTAGGAGATTACTAGAATGGTTTAGTGTCGTAGGGGATGGTGTCTCTGCAGCAAGAGCTGCTTTGTGAACAACCTGAGGTCCAAGAAAAGAGTCCATAGTATATGCTTAAGGGAGTCCAGGTTAGTCAGGAACCATCACTAGAACATTATTTAAGTCAAGAGAATTAAACTCAAATTTTAAAATTCCTGAGCCTCTGCAATGGAAGTGTGCAAAGTTTAAGAAGTTAGCTGGGGGGATCACCCAAGGAGGAGAGATTAAAAAGAAAGCATAAGAACCCTATAGTTCCCCAACACTACAAAAACTTATAACTAGGTCCCCATGACCTTCCATCACACACCCATTCACCACTGAAGATGAGAGAAGTGATATTATCTAAGAAAAAGAGCTTTATTGGTGTCTTCTTAAAAATTTTTACTAAGCATCCCCTGAAGTGATTATTTTAATTATAAGATTTTTTAAAGTTTTAAACAGCTGTCTATTTAGTTCACTTTTTGCCTGCTTGTGGGAGGAGTGGGGATGAGGAATCAAAAAGAAGATTACACCAGCTAAGGACAGAATGAAAACATTACTCTTTGCTCTGTACTTCCAAAATGCAATGACTGAACATTTCTACTCTGACATGTTTGTATTCTTTAACACTCTAGCATTCTTAACCCTTAAAGATTTGGACCTCAAGTTGGATTTTACCAAATCCTCTTCATTCTACTTTTGCAATATTTCTAAATCCTCTTTGCCCTGGTCCTTCTGCTAACACCCTAGACTAGATGATCTTAGCTTTGCTTGGACCTACTTGTGTCTTAGATTCATGACTTCTCGGGCTGGAATGGTGGCTCGGAGGTTACAGTGATTGCCTGGCATGTGCTAGTACGCAAGTTTGAATCCCAGCACCACATACACAACAAAGTCTTGGAGGAACGAAGGTCATTTGAAAAAAAAAAGACTAAATAAAAATTGCTTCTCTCTTTCTCTCTCTCTCTCACTGTCCCCTCTTTCTTTAAAAAAAAAATTCATGATTTCTCATTACAGGCTATCTATAGATTTCTGTTATGTGAATTTTTACCAAAAAGCACTTCACATCTTGCTATTTTCTGCTCCAAAATCTTGCCTAAACAACAAATTCCACGTTTTTTTAGACTGGAAGTTGACAGGGTCTCAGTTTACCAATAGGTCCTTTTAGGGTCTCTAGAATGGCATACATGTCCCTGCTTCACATCATTGTACAAACTCTACTTCCTGAAAGGTCCTCCCTTTCTATCTGTGCAGGCCCCTACAGATGGCAAATTCAAGCTTTAGAACAAATGTAACCTCTTTCAGAAAACCTTCCCTGACATATTCAAAAAAATAATAATTTTTAATGTGTTCTCTTGTCTCTATTTGCCTGATCAGTAGCAGGATAGCCTTATCCTCCTCTCAGACTGTTCTTTACAGAACTTTGCTAGGACAGATGCTCAAAATATTTTGATTTTTTCTTAATGATTAAAGAGAGTTATTATCTTTTCAACTGTAACATCTGATTAGTAATGTTAAACAGTTTTGTATTATTTACTTTACATGGACACTGGATGATTTTTAACAGGTACAAATTAGATAAAACTAATTTTTAATGCCACATAGCACATTTCTAAATGTTGTTGCTGATAAGCTAAACAGAGAAGTGTGAAAAGCTATTGTAAACAATTATAGTTGGAACCTTTCCCAAGGCCTGCAAGTATCTGAAGAGGACTCTCAAAGAATGAAGGATAGTTTCATGGAACAAACTGTTCCATTTAGATTACATAAACATAGTGTTTTAAAAATACAAAATTAGTATCTTGCTTGAAGTTCCTTCTCATTGGATTTTAGCAGACTCTATTTTCAAACCACTTGAAAAGAAATAAATGAAAAATTACATTACATGAATGAATTTTAATATTTTGATCCTATAAATATTTTTTTCTAGTAGGAGATTTTTCTTTCTCTGAATCATGGGCAATATTTATTCTAATGATGAACATGTTTTCAACATAAAGAACATCCTATAATTTCATAGTGAAGAATCAGTATTGCGTTTGATTTTCCATCTCTAAAAATGTATTTGACTTTTGTATCATAGTTTGTATTCTGAAGATGTTGCACATTTTGAATCCAAATTGTGTTTTCATTCCTTTCAATTCTTGACTTTTTTGGACTAGGAAAACTTGGACAGCAAATAAAATAGAATTTTTAGGCATCCCTATAAAAACATAGAGTAAACAAATCCTCTAGATGCTTGAGATCTTTCATAGACTTAATTCTTGAGTTCGCGAAATCTTTAGTATAGGGGACTTAGTTAAGGTAGGTCTTTCCTTTCTATAATACTCACCATCTCCTTTTCCTGCTTCAAATATGTTTTAAAAATGAAACTTTATTAAAGAATCTCATTTGAGAATTATGGAATGAACATAGAAAAGGAAATCTCTGTATTTCAAATGGGATTAACTCATCATCAGGGACACCAAAGTGAGCCAATTTTAATCAGTGGTTCAGGATGAGCCAGCACAAGAATGACACTCCATCATTCCATGCTAACAGACTAAACAGGACAATGGCCAGTCCTGAAAAAAAAATGTGTGTGTGTGTGTGTGTGTGCGCGTGTCTGTGTGCGTGTGTGACAGTGTATATGTGTATATATCTGTGTTTGAGAGTGTGCATGTGTGTGGTGTGAAAGAGAGAGAGGGAGTGTGTGTGTGTGTGTGTGTGTGTGTGTGTGTGTGTGTTTAAAGACTGGGAAACTGGACTGCCATGATGTTCACTTAATCTTTGCCTGGCAGGCATTGCCCTTGCCCTTCCTGCTGCAGTGGAAGGAGAGACAGGGAGGAACGCCCCTTCCTGGGGCCTCCACCTTTGTTTCCTCTTTGGCACACACTGATTGATAGCCCCTCACATCTCATTTCCCTCCATTTAGTTTATATGCACAAGGTGACTGTTTTGGGGACTACATGAGTGGGTATGTTTATCTGGTAGAATTGATGAGCCTTGACCCCATAAAAACTATATTGGAATGATACAAAACACAATCATTTTCAAATCCAGTAATTTTACAGCCAATTAAAGGACTCTTTAGAGAAATCATTATGCATCTTATCAAGCTAAAACTTCACTATGTTCATGTGAATGTAATGTTACCTTTTTATTGTGATTGTTCTGTTGAGTTTCTACCTTATGAGATTGGCTTACCAGCCACGGATACATTTGCAAAACAAATATTATAGACTAATACTCTATAGTGTTTTTACTACATGATCAGTTCAGTTATCTTTCCTTTTTCCCTAGTGTAGCATTTTGATAATTAGTTGCTTTCTGAACTTTAGATTCTAATTCACTCTTTAAATCTAGCTAGGAAGAAATTTAAGTTAAAATGATAAACAATGTATCTCATATAGTAATTAAATTGTCTTTAAAAAAGATGGCTTGCATGTGTATCTGTTTAACATGTTTCACTGAAACTGTTGCAGTGGCATGTAATTTTAATGTAAAATAGCCCTCTTTGCAGGGAATTGAGCCTGCTGCTGGATCTTTAAATTTTCAGTGTCTGTTGTCATGGCAACCAGAATTGACTCTGGTACCCACTGTGTTCAACATAAATTAATTTAAAGACATAGCATTTGAAACAGTTTAGTCAATTTTAAGTACGTGTCTGGCTGGTCCCTCAGATTTCAATGCTGTTTTATATTTAAAATGTCATTAAATGTGTTCCTTTTATGCTAATTAGACTTATTTGTAGGATTTAGTGCATTAAATGTGATTTAAGAAAAATGTTCGAAAACTGGTTCCTGAATTGTTTGTGACATGTAAGCTTTTAAAAATGTAAAGGGAATCCTTTTTTAAAGCACTGGAATGTTACTGTTTATCCTGCCAGAATATCTAGGTTTGATATTATCTAAATAAATTTCATTTTGCATGTATTAGTCAAAGTCCCCTCAGGCCCTGTACTGTGATAATTTTCTTAGGAGAGGGAAACTGGCTATCTTCTGCCACATTTTGTGCCTAATCAATTCCTATTATCTTAAGAAAGTATGGATTGTTTATTAAATAATTCTAACCATTTTTAAAATAATATTTTTCTTATGTAAACTTTGGGGCTTTTGGTTTTTTGGGTTGACACTGTTAAGAGATGAAAGAGGAAATAATGTATACATTCATATTTTAGTGAGGTTCAAATTCTTTCTGCCTTCCTTTTTGACCTAGGTCATTTGTTCAGTGAATATTTTATTTTTTATACTCCATTATTATTAAAGTAGGTACCTGAAGATAGAATACACATTGTGATATATGTCAAAGTTTAAGAAAGAGAGCAAAAACTTTTTTCAAATATATTAATATTATGTAAAGATTTGGAATAGGAATATTTCCAATATTTTATAATAGTCTCAATTTATCCAATAAAGCATATTATACCTCATTTTTAATAAATAGCTATTTTGTATAGTGCCACTAAACTTTATGTCAAGCTCTTTTGATCACAGGAAGTATTATAGTTACCATATAGAAAATAAAATGCATGTTTAAGAATTTCTCCTTTTTAGAAAAAGCATGGTTTTCATTTCCTCTGAACCATCTATTGTCAACTTGAAGTCACTTGAACTGTAATCCTTCACTTTTGGATGGAAAATGATAGGCCAGTTTGCAGAATCTCAGGGACATTGCCTTCACACTTCTTCTGAAATTAGAAAGAACCCCATACATTAAATATTTAGAACTAGTTATACACATAAAACTAAGCTGATACATCAGCCTAAGGTTTATGTGCACATGTTGTGTTCTAGCCCATCTATGCTGATAGAAACTGGACCACGCATTAAGGACAGAGAGGCATCTTCTGCAATACTATGTAGACGCATCGAAGCCCACCAGTGTCATTAATAAAACAGCAAAGAACACATCAGAAATTCACTCTCTTGAGGGGATTTGTTTTGTGATAATACATACATACAATCAAAATTAGTGAGTTGAAAACTTTCCTTGTTTGAGTTAAATCCCAGGAACACCTGTCTCTGAATGAGTACGCCATTATTCATTACGTTAAATCTTTTTTTTTTTGGTTGTTGCTTACCATAAGTAAATTTTGAAATTTATTTGACAACATGTTTTTAAAATAAGATTAAGAATTACAGCAGCAATAAATATATATCTTGGAATTAAAAACAATCATAATTGGGGCTGGAGTAGTGGTTCAGCGGTTACAGCACTTGCCTGGCATATGCAAGGACCCAAGTTTAAACCTCAGTACCATATGTGCAATAAAGTGTTGGAGCGATGAAAGGCACATGAAAAACTATATAAAACAGATTCTCTCTCTCTTATTGTTCTTCTCTCTTTAAAAAAAATCATAATTTAGTGTGATAATTTGACCTATAAATCAAGCTTTGATATAAATGCAATTAATATAGATTATAATGACCGAGAGGAGGTCATAGTTAAGAATAAAGAAAAAATATTTAAAAAATTTTTTGGCTAAGATACTATTTATTCCAAGTTTCTCACACTTCTATCCTGAGAAACTTAAATTTGACATGGTGACAGCTTCAGAGTTTGGGAAGAGAGTCACTTTCATTAAGCATGACCATAGCTATACCTTTTTCAAACTGAGAATCCCATAATTTCAGCCTCTGTCTGAAATGCCAGGGGTTTCAAGACTCACTTGACTATTAACATTATCCTGAAATGGATTTATACCTTACAGCTCTGTCCATATTGCATACTCATAATTAAATAAAACATTGAGTAATAGTAATATCTTGAAAATTCTTACTGTGCATTTTCTTCTGTTACTTTTTTTTTCTTTCTGTTTCTGTATCTTTTCCTTTTTGCCTTAGTCAGCTTCAGTGTTCCATATGTCTAGGAAAAGATCAGAATTTGCTTGGAAAATGAATATAAAGTCAGATATTAGTCAACTTCTGCCTTACAAGTAAATTATAAAGTAACACCATAGCTAGTCTATCACTTTAAGACAGGATTTCCCAATTTTCTACATTCCTTCTCATCTTATAACTCTGTAGTAAGGTTGCACAACCCTACTGATAGCATTCTTGTATGGAATAAAAATGGTTTCCCTTTGGCCTTGGGTGATAAAGCCACGGGCTGGTTCTTAATAATAGAAAGAGGAGGATATGAAGTACAGAATTAAAGATACACCGTCCTGCCCAGGTAACTCTAGTGATTGTAGACAAAGATAGAAGGATTGCCTCATTCGCTCCATTTTGTTTCCTTTCGTGCTTTAGTAGGAATGATTCCTTAAGATCATCTTCAAATTTGATGATCATTTTTTCCTATTGTATCCAATGGACAATGAATTATACACAAAAATTTTTATTTTGTGTATGACTTTCAATTTCAAAAATTTTATTTATTTAAAAAACCCATTTCCACATATTTCCTGAAATTCTCTAATATCTTCAATTATAACCAAATTTTCTTTCATATCCTTCTACATATTTATTATGGTTATTTTGAAATTATCCGTGAATCCTAACTTACAATTGATTTATGTTCGTCTACTAACTATTCTTTTTCTCTTGAATACAGATCATATTTTTTCTATTTGTGTCTAGTAATTTTTAATTGCATACTAAACATTGCACTGATACTCTATAGAAACTCTAGATTCAATTTCCTTCCTTTGAAGAGCATAAATTTTCCTCATCAGGTAGCTAAATTATTGGTAAATAGTCCTGATTTTAGTTTTTAATAATAGAATGTGATTCTTCTGGAATTTTAATGAAAATCATGATGTATTTATCAAGCCACTTGGCAGAAGTCAAAAATTCCTAAATCTTAACTGTTCTACAGTGTACTAAAGTCTCTAGCAGTTGCCTTCTCCCAAACTCCTTGGAGTCATATCCCACAAATTTAATGTTTAGGAGTCATCCAAGGGTTTGGTGGGACTATACATAGATAGATTTGGGGATTTTCTCTTCAGTAGCATCCTCCTTCCCAGAATTTTCCTCTCTCGCTCTCTAGCCACTCTGGCAGCCCCCACTTCTCTCCTCTGAGTTCTCCAGCTAATCATATTTTGCTTGAATGCTGTGCACCCTGGGCTGCAGAATGGGCAGCACCATAGAGAAAAAGCATATATTTGTGGATTTTTAACAATTTGACTTCTCCTTTATTTTTTCAATTGATTGATTCTCCTTTATTTTATTTCAATTTCATCACTTCTCAGTGTCTTCATACTCTAGTTCCTTCCCAACTGAGTTTCTAATTGTTATCAGTGGGAGGCTTAGTTTCATACAAGTTACTGGGTCAATACTGGAAGTCAGAATTCCTAAAGTGAGACCAATCATAGAGATGAAGGAGGAATGGTAGGAGATAAAGTTCTAAATATATAAAAAAGCTTGATTATGCATGTCCTTATAGGCCTCTGTGAGAAGGTTGACATTTATTCTGAGTATTATAGAGGCATTAGAAAATTTTAAGCAAAGAAGTTATTCAATTTTATTGAAAAATCTAGTGATAATGCTGTGTGAAAATAAGGTCAATTATAGTATTGGTAGTTCTTCACGGGTATATATTGGGAAATGATGGTATTAGTAAGTTTATTAATCATAACATGCATGTGTGAGGCAGTAATAGGTGATATAACAAAACTTTATAGGGGAGAATGATTGGATTTATACAGGCAAGGATCTTCACCAACCAACTTACTGGAAAAGAAAAAAGGATAGTTATGGCTTTAGAAACAGATTGTTCTGGTAACTGAAACAGAGTCCCTCTTCCATTCATTTGTCACTTTCAAGCTATACCTAGTACCGTTCTAGGTGCTGGAGCTAAAACAGTAAATAATTTATTTGTTTTTTGAGAAATGTTAGATAAGTCTATATAATTTTGACTGTTCATCTTTGACATACCCCAAATAAAGTTAGGGACTTACTTTCTCAATGGGACCTGGTAATCAAGCACTTTTATTTTATTTTAAATTTTTTTTTAAAGAGAGAGGGACAGTGAGAGAGAGAAAGAATCAATTTTATTTAGTTTTTCTTGTGTCCTTCATTGCTCCAACACTTAGTTGTGTATGTGGTACTGGGCTTTGAACCCTCAGACCCATGCATGCAAGGCAAGTGCTGCAAGCACTGTAACCACTGAGCCACAGCTCCAGCCCCAATTAAGTACTTCTTTAGCTTCCTTTACTATTGATTAATTTTGAACCCCAAGTTATATGAATCCTTCAAACCATGAGTTCCAATTTGACTAAAGCAAATATTATTTCTGAGAGCATGGACTACTTTACTTTTCTGGAAAAAATGATGAGCTGGGATTGTAGTTTGTCTGTTAATGTTTTAGTCTCACTAGGAGACTGTAAAAATGATTTAGATTAAGAAGAAATCCAGCCTTCAATTTCAGAATGAGAACCATGTGCCTCCTTAGAAAAATTTGAGATTTTTCCTTTTCTTTTTTTGATAGTGGTGGTGGTGTGTGCATTTGCAGCTTGAAAGCCAACAGTCAAGTAATAAAACTAAGAATATTTACCGATCCATTCCTTGCACATCTGTTCCCTTGGTTTGTCAGGGAGTCTTGCTTAACTTTCTTATTTTGGAGCTAGCTTTTGGCTCCATTCTGAATAAACACTGCACATCCATGTGGGAGCAATGAGAAGGAACTGTAGCATCTGGTATGGCTTTAAAAATAACTTCCTACTTCTATAACTGAGACTTCACCAAAGATCAATGAGGTATTTCAAGGCTGAGACCTAAGGAAATAGTTCCTTTGGAAGCTGTTGATTCATGTAACACTGTTATTCTGAAAGAAAAACATTCTTACCCAAGAAGCAGATGTTAACAGACTTTGGCTATACAGTCATAATTCTAGGTTATTGAGATTCGAGTTTGCGTTCTCATCTTCATATACAATCATTAAGAGCCTTTTGCTTTTAATTACTTTTTTATTGATCTCACACTACACATTTCTTCTAGTCCATACAAAATGTCAACTGAAGTAAGTGGGTAAGTTTGCATACACAATTAAGCTAGCCTACTGAGTTACAGCACAGAATGGTACCTACTACTTTATTGTTTTTGGATAACAGTGTTATTCAAGGAGTTGTACACTTCTGAGATAAAAATTGCATTACTGCTTTAGCAACTAAACCCTGTGTTTCTTTTGAAATAAGAAATTGTAGAACTGTCTTTGGTTTCTCAGTTCTCGGGAGCTGTGGAACATGTTGAAACCAGGACTTATTTGTGTCTCACGTTAAAAAAAAAAATTCATCTGGCCTCTGTTTTAAACTTTCTTTGAAGGATGCTTTTCTTCGACAAGAAAATTTGTCTGTATGTGGAAAGCACTTCCTGAATTATTCTGAGGTTTGACATTTCACAATAAATCTATCATCTCTGATAAGTAAGAGCTTAAAAAATACTAGGCTATGACCTCAATATATAATAAGTCAATGCATGAGTCTTATGTAAGTACATGTTAAAGGGTTAAGTGAGATTAGAAAAAATGGATACTTATATTTAGTTCTTGACAATATATAAGATAATGCCATGACTTCCCCTTTCTCATGTTTCCCTTTCCAATTCTCTATCCTCAATGGCCCACAAACTTGCTACTCTCATAGAAATGTGCTTGAGACTTGGGGGAGGCTGAAATATTAGAATTTATGTATATTGTAAATGAAAAATTTATAGATGACTACTTACACATATTATCAAGAATATATAAAAGAAAGAAAAAGAGAGAATATACATTTTAAAGGCTGTGGTGATGCCCAGCATATATTAATCATGTGCTTTTTTGTCATCTGGTCATTAGTTGATTTAGCTGTTGAGGTTGTTTTATACTAATTCTTGTTTCTTTTGAGTTCTAGGAAAATAACATATGTATCCTAATTGGCCATATTTGCCTTATTTCTTCAAATTATGAAAATTTTAATCATTCCTACACCCCAAATAATCGAATTACCGTGCTAATAAAAACAGACTGCTTGTGCTTAGGCTGCAGACTCTATCATCCTATGCGGTAAGTAACACTGTTGATTTCCTAAATCAGGCTAGTTGTAATAAAGAACTTTTTTTTTCATGGAAAAGGAAATGCACTCTTAAAAATTTTAGAAAACATTTTGTAATATGGGAAAGAATAGAGAAAGCATTTAAAGGAACAGACAATAATATATTGACTGAGATTAGCTCAAAAAACATTTTTCACCTCTTGATATCTTTCTCTCTTTCTTCAATAAACATGAAATAATATTAATTTACTTTTAGTTATTTATTATATCTCTAATATGTGCCCAGAATTCTGATAGAGGAACACAGATATAATTCAAGTTAGGGCTCATGATGCCAGTACCCAAATTAATATGTTCTCCAGGTGACAGGCGGTGCAAAATACTTTTTGATTTGGCAGATTCCTTCCATTTTCTTAGAAAGGTACTTCACAATTGCAGAATGATCAGAAATGTCTGTTAGCCATCGGTGAAGCTGACTATGAGATTACTGTACTGGAAATTCACTGCTAGGAAATAACTAGAAAGAACTGAAATTCTCCAAACTGACCCAATCCCAATCTCTGTATGGCCTTCTCTTCATTCAGAGCAGACTGTCTTCTTGTTTTATCTTTTCCATGATTATCTGATGCCTGTTTTCAAAGCACTCCCCCAAACTTTCCAAATCAACATTCTCTTTTCCTGATGTGTACAAGGTCTCCTGGATTATTTTAAATGCATTTCTTCCATTTTATGCCTTTATGGATGAGAAATTGGATACATAATAAATTCTTTCTTTGTTTCTTATTATTTTTCTATTTTTTCTTTCTGCTGCAAAATTGTCATCATTTCCAAAGTCAATCCAAACCCAGTGTATTCACATATGTTAATTCCTTTCTGAATATTTCTTTTTTATTAAGAAATTAGTTATTGTACAATCAAAAATACATCCAACGAAACAATATGATATGTATATATTCTTAAAACTTAATTTACCCCCTAGAGCCCACCCTATTCTCCCACCCTTACCCCTCTCCTCAGCCCCCTCCCCCCTCCTTCCCAGTACATCTCTATGAATGCCCTAGGTTATGTGTTACTACGCCTTTGCTGGGTCTAATACATGAGGTTTATCACTTTTCACACAAGACTGGATCTAGCTCTAGCCTCCACAAATAAATGAAGACATTCGACCCTTGATTCTGTGGTTTAGGCTAACTTCACTCAACATGATTTCTTCCATTGCCATCCATTTACCTTCAAAAGCTGCAATATCATTGTTTCTAACTGCTAAATATTTCTTACAGCCTTCAATTTGTAACAGGGTTTGATTCAGTAAGAGCTGGGACTCATCAATGCTGTTTGTGTGTGATTTGACAAACTCTGTCTCCTTAGTCCCTATCCCAGAGGGTATATAAAAAAAATTGTGTGCTCTGAGCAGGCAAAGACTTCTCAACTGTCAGAGAATCTGTAGGCAAGCTATTAGTCTTTAGAGAGAAATATTCTTTTATGGGAAGAAATGACACATCAAGGTAGACTGGACTCAGCAGCAAGTCCTACTAGTGTTTGAGCCATCATATCAAGAACCTTAACCTCATCTGTGTATAGTGGGAAAGTGAAGAAAAGGGATACATGTATTAGAAGGAGCCATATTATTGGAGTCTCCAGTCCCTCTGCTCCTGTGCTAAGAACAGACAAGATGGGGAACCCTAGGGTGGCTACCAGTGAGGGGAAATGCTTTCAGTGCATCTCAAACTTTAGCTAGAGAATTGCCTGGAGAGTCTGTTACACCAAAATCCCAAGATTCTGGTTCTGTAAATTCAGAATCCAGCCAGAGAATTTGAATTGTAATGAACTCTCAGGTCATGCTGATGCTGAGATCTGTGAACTACAGTTTGATCAGTTTTGCTCTAAAGCAATGACTTTAAAATTTTTTGAACATCAGAATCAACCAGGGCTTGTTAAACCAAAGGTTTCTAGGTACCACCCCTACTTCCACCCCCAACACCACACACACAGGTATTCAGACTCAGAACATCTGGGCTAAGCCCCAATAATCTACATTTCTATCATGTTCACAGGTTTTGTGATGCTGGCGTCTCTGGGCCAGAATTATAGAACCATTTCCCTAAAGCAAGGAGGTTCAGCAAGGGCCCTCACTGCTGTGTGGGGAGTCCTAGGGTTTCTTAGTCAGGGTTGGGAGCATAGTTCGTCTGGAGACAGGCTGAGAGGATGACACACTGCAAGCGGTAGCAACATTAAGGTCGTAGCAATCCAGGGATTCCTGGAGATATCTGGAGATGCTGCAGTTTTTCAAACCAAATTTTACTTGAATCTCAATCAGAATTAAGACTTCATCGGCCCCTTAGTTTATAAAATTTAGAACAGAAAAATTGCCGTGTTTCAGGCTTGACTCATTATGTGTAAGGAAATCTCCCTTCTGAGGATTCTCAAAACAGCATAAGAAGATAAAAGGCTGAGTGAGACATTCCTGCCATCAGTGAGGGTGACTAAGTGGGCTAGGGGACAATTTAGGCCCTCTGAGGAAAGGACAGGAAGGAGAGCTTTTGCCTGTGATATTGTAATGAGAATAGTAACACTTGACACACTCCTAAAGAACTTCATTTTCATTTTGAGTTGTAATATTTGCCCTTACCTCTTTTTATCAAAATGTTGAGCATGAAGTATTTTACAGCATCTCAGCAGAGATACTCTCAGAAAACTTCAAAGCAAATCTCTTCTCTTAGAAGTAATCTATACATACGTAATTCAATTCCATCTCAGAAATGAATGCCCCCAAGGGAACTCTGTACCCAAATCCTCCATTGGAATGAAACTTCTTTCGGGACAGGGACAGTGGAAAAAGCAGGCTGGGAGTAAGTGTCTCATGGAGATGCTTAACTCCTTATATCCTCATCCTCCTGATATCCTGAATGGCTTCTTAAATGAGATTTTCTCCCTCCTCCCCTCCATTCCTTTCTCCTTCCATGCTGAGAACCCTACCTAACTTATGGATGAGAATATTATGGATTTCACAAGGGCACAGGGCAGAGTAAAGGTGATTGAATACTGGATATGAGTCTGGTGTATTAAGATTGTGTTCATACTTCCCATCCACTTGATTGTTTTCATCAATTCAGATTTTTTGTTTCCCTCAGGCCATGTGTTTTTCTTTTATGAGAAATTTGGGAAGACCATTAAATGGTTGAGCACAAATTGTTCTTCCTTGCTGAAAATAACTTGTGGAGTATTTATGTCTTATCAAGGGTGGGTAAATTGAGTCACTTTCTCATAACACACATAACATCAGTATTTATAGAAGAAAGCAATTATAATTAGAACCCATCTGCAAAATTTTTCCAGATATAGGGAGAACATGCCAACTATAGCTTAAGTATGTTAGCTTAAATTCAATGACTAAAATTCTTTCTGAAATTGGGACCTCTTTTTGCTAAATTAAGATTTGGAATTGGAGAGCTAATATTCTGCTTCCTAAAGTGTGCTCAGAAAATGATTTCTTGGATCAAATATGTCACTACTAAAATTATGATAATGCTATCTTTCAGTTAATTAACCTGTTGGAGGGTATTGAATTAGAAAAACATCACATTGAAACTCTTTTTAATGATCTAAAATGAAGAAAATATATTTAGATAAATACCAAGAAGTAATCAATGAAAAAAGATAGAGAAATACTGAATAAAACTTATATGATTTGCATTTAAAACATAGTTTGCTTTAGTTCAACAAACTTTTTTTGAATGCAAATTCTAGGTACTGCTGATACAGAAATGAACAAACATTGCTCTTATTGCCAGTTAATTTCAGTTAAAGGGTGAAGGAAGTTAATATAAACAAATAATTCATGCAGCAGAAGTAGGAGGCAGAATGTGGTAGTGGTTGGTGCATAGAATTTGGAGTTACATATGATATGTTTTGATTACAATCCTGGTTCTTGCTTTCCTTTCCTTTTTTTTTTTTTTGATACCTCATCCACAAAGTCTCACTAAGTTGCTTAGGGCCTCACTGAGTGGCTGAGGCTGGCCTCTGACTTGCAATCCTCCTACCTCAGCCTCCCAAGTTGTTGGGATTATAGGCATTCATCTCCATGCCTGGCTAGTTTACTCTTCTTAAAACACTCTTGCTTTATCATTTCTGGCACAAAGTAGGTATTCAATAAATGAAAGCTAACAATAATAACAAAAATATAGACAGGGCATAGAAAATATATAGAGGGTAATATAAAGGAGGGAGGGGTGTTTTTCTTAGGAGCCTGTACTCTGGTGTTTAGACTTGATTTTAAATGAAGATATAATATTCTTTTAATGAGCTTTCAGCTTTAGTTTTGTTTTATATTTGTTTATGTCCTCCAAGCTTTAAAAATAAGGATATTTCACTTAAACCCACACACTTACAGCTTCTCTTGAAAACTTGGCATAATAAACCTATCTCCTCATGACAAAATTGGTTAGAGATGAGTAATGACTGCCCTTGAGGGCTGTGGATGTGCTCACTTCATAGGCAATGAGAAAGCTCAGAGAGTTTTAAAGACTGTTTATGTAAGGAGAAATATCACAGGCCGGTCCTTATTTCTTTCCATTGCACTTGAAGGAGAGGAGGCCAGGAAGTGAGAAGAGATGACTGAATAAGATATTTTCCAAAACTAGGTTAATGAAAGAAAGATTTCATTATTACTTGGCCACATAATGAGACAGATACCTTTTGACCTGGAAGAGGGGATAATGAATCTCAGGTAGAGACTTGTTGATTATTACAGGATAGAGATGGACCCTTGTGGAATGAGTTTTTCCTAAAGATACCGCTAAAGAAAAAGAAAAAGAAAATCAAACTAAAGTGCAAATAGGTCCTCAAACCCAATGTCTTTTCCTTCTTCTTCTAAGAAGTGGAAATTACCTTTCTCCTCATAACCAGCTGTAGAAGAAGATAGGCGTTCTTGCAACTCAAAACCATGAATGCTGTATGCAACTGGGAGACCATATTGGTTTCTAAAGTCTTAGAGGTCAAATAATTGCTGGGGGAGGGTCTCCCTCCAAGAAGAAGGGAAGAAGAGTTAGTGAAAGCTCCAAGTATAGGAGCAGCAAGAAAAGGATAGCGTGTGGGAAAGGGAGGGATCCCCAGAATCAATGAGGGGAATATCCATATGGAGATATATTGATGGTCTGGGCAAGGGATCCTTACTGCTCCTTTGCAATAATGGGAAATAGATAAAATAAGGGAGGCAAAGTAATCCAAAGTTCACCCTGACCCCCACTTTGATACTCTGAATCAATTGTATTTTATCATCTAAAACCTCAAATAAAGACCGTTTGGCATTCCTTGCACTTGAGTTTACTGGTGAGAAAGAAGAGTGTATACCATACTCTACCATAGAATGGCAGACTTCTGTACACCTTTCTTACAAGGACTGGGCAGCAAAAGGAGCCACCTTGTGGACTCTACACAGTTGGTGAATGCAGCAGTACTTTCCTGGCCTTTTTCTCTCCTCCCCAGAGGAGCACTACACATTGCTTTCACCATGAGCTGATGACAATGTGTGTGGGTTACACACAGGTATATTACTGACTGCAGAGTAAAGGATGGAATGAGATGTGTGTGTATAACACTGGGCACGGTGGGATCAGTTAGAAGAATTTTGAAATAATTCTGAAAAGAGAAGGGTCTGAACTAAATTTCCAGAGAACAGACAGAAAGATGCATCATGATATCTCTTATCTCTGGGACTCTGCATATTCTTCTTCCTCTATCTTGACTACATTTCCCTCATCCCTTATCCATTCAAAGTCTACTACCTCCACTGTGAAGACTTCCATAAGAAATTTCATGTATCTCTTCTTTTCAATATATTCTCTACTTTATTAGCAAGTTAATTTTAACGAGGTAGTGTTTTATTGGACTGCTTTCTCACCAGAAGGTAAGTTCCTTAACTCTCAGACATGGTGTCTTTGAGAACTGTGGCCACCTATATCAATGTGTCATGATCATTAGGACTAAGAGCATAGAATACTTGTGTCAACATGAGTTAGTATTTTGTTACAGGAAACATTTACTCAAGACAGATAAGACAGTAAACCAACAAATAGCTGCACTATTTGCCTGGGGTAATTCTTGCAAATCAATTTATCTGAGATAACAGTCTTTTCACTTAGAAAAGTAGCTTACTTATCAAGCAGCAGTTTACTTATCAAGCCTCTCATCTTGCTATGATGACCAATCCTAAATAATTATGTCATTACAGTCGTTCAATTTCAATCGATTTTTGAAGGTTCATTCTTACGGTGTTTAAACCAGACCACCAAATCCTGTAAACACTCCTTTCTGTCACTGCTAGTCTGTCAAGGTGGCATTCTCCTTTACTGCAGTGGGAGAGGTCACCAGGTGGTAAATTTTATGGGCATTCAATGTCTTTCAGTCCGAATCCAGCCTGGAGCATAAAAACATTTAGATGCTTATTGAAAATAATGAGAAAATAAACATGACATTATTTTGATTGGATGTGGGCTGAAGGAAGAAGGGTTAAGAATGCTTCCAAAGTAAGGTGTTAAATTGTGCTATCACATAAGGAGATGGAAAAAAATGAAGGGTATATTTTTAGTGAGAACACAGCATAGGGCCTGAGAGCTTGAGATTTCTGAGATGTACAAACAGAGATAGATGTCTGATTCTATGTTCAGTGTTGGAAGGCAGATATAATTTTTGTGGGAGAGGTTGGGAATATGTTTTCTTAATCAGTGTTTCTCACAATATAATCTTCAGATCAGCAGCAGCAGCATTACCTGGGAACCAGATCAGAGACACTTGAAAACTTTAGGGGCTGATTTCAACTATCAGGTGTTTCAAGAAGTCTTTCATGGATAAAGGTGGAGAGCCATTGCCTTAGAGATTAATCAGAACAACTAAGCCATAAGACAAGAGACTGGATGTTACTCAAACATCCAGTGCCACAATTACTATAATCTTTGCACAATCAGATCTTCCATAACATGGAGTCCTGAGGGTTGTATAGCAAAGCACTAACTTTTTTGCTTGCCACAGTTGAAAGCTGGCTCTATACTTCCTTTGTGTGTGCTTTAGGGAGTAAATTGCTTGACCTTTCTGAGTCTTCTCATTTCTCATTCTGTAAAAAGTAGCCACTTTATTAAGTTCTTGTGATGATTAAGTGAGTTAATATCTAAAGCTATAATATATTGGTGCTTTTACAATCTTTATTTATCTAGAAAATCACTTGTCCTTTTACCTGCCTAACTCAATCTTTCATGTCATTACAAATTCACTTCAGTCCTCTGAACTGTCGAAAGCCTTTACTGCCTAGTCATAGCATTAATTATTCCCATTGCTTGGCCCTCAGGAGGTTTCTGATAAGTATATTCATTGAGTGAATGAGCACTCCAATCCTCATTTCTTTATTTCTTCTCTGAATTTTATAGCTTTTATGATTGGTACATTTTATTTTGGCATTAAATTATTCACTGCTGTATTTTTGACTTGCCTCCTAATTATGTTATAAACTCTTGGAGAGGAGCTATTGTGCCTTGCTTATCTTGCTCATCTACTCAGCACCTGGCAGTGTTGACTACATGAAGGAATTCAAGATGCAAAATATTTAAAATTTAAAATAAAGAGCTCTATTTTTTTATTTTGGGTCATGAATTCATTTACCCTATTAAGATTTTGCAATTTATTATTCTCCCCATCTCACAACAATTTTAGTATCTTAAACTTCTACTGACACAAGAAGGGTCACAAGATGAAAAGAACAAGGATCCTCTCCTGTTCCTGATGTCGGCCAGTTCGACGGTTCTTATTCTTTTGAGCCTCATGTCGACCTCATAAATTCAGGTTCATATTCCTAAGATTGCTTCTTGAGTCAAGCTAGGGTATTATGTTTGACTTGTTACTCTTAAACTGGAATAATGGTGTGTTATATATCTCTCTCTAGAAATACACCTTTACAACGAAGACAGCATGGTTCTTATCCTCTGTGTAGCCCTATTTAAACCAGCAGCTACCTTCAGCTTTCCTTTAACATTTTCAGTGATCTCATGGCACTGAGTTGAAATTCTGCTGGAACAGCAGATTGAAAATGACCCCTTTTATGTACTTGGGAAGCTCCTTTACACAAACGGAAAATTAGTGTATTCTGTATAATGAAATAAGACAAAATAAATCTGAACGAATTTATTTGGAGCCAAATACATTTGAGATCAAAATTTTACCCCTGTTGGCTTTGAGTAAATGATTCAAGCAGTCTGAGCCTCAGTTAACTCCTCTATAAACAAGGACATAAATATTCACATGAAGGGTCATGTGAGGAGATCAAATAAGACACATTATGTATAGTATCTAGGACATGGAATGTACTCTGTAAGCAGTGGCTATTACCACAAAACAAGGGACGATGAGCAAAGTACAACAAATTTAGAAAGCGAGACTATTCTAGAGTCTACATGCTCATGCTATCTATAAAATTCTATCACTGGTATTGTAGACACTAGTGACATTCTGATATTCTTTTTAAATTATGCTCAAGAGTGGCCACATCAAATCAAATATAACATTTGATAATTGATTTTCAAATGAGATTCCTTGTTTAAGTATCAACTAAAGGGTCTCTCTTATAGAATGGGCATCCCTCTTAATGCAGTGTATCCCTGAGAGGCTGTTTGCTACCCATATGTGACTAGGTGCCCCTGGAATTCTAACCCATACTGGCTGTGACTGTCTATTCACTAAGCATATCTCATTACTTCCTCTGGGAAACCTTTAGTGTCCTTTCTCTATGGTCTGTCAAGAACAATTATTCTCCCTAAGGGCTCTTTCAAATTTTTCATAAAACTCCAGAGAGGACAGTGAGAAACTGTAAATTCAATGAAACATTTTTTCTTCTTCAGAAGGATATACACATTCCAGAGGAAATCAGAAAAGTCTTTCTGGGTCCTGGGTGGCAGAGATAGAGTTCCAAAGGGTTTCTTGGAGATAAGAATATAGCATGAAGTAGAAATATGTCACATGGTTTGTTTGAATATTATTTTTATTTTTATTAAAAAATTCCTGGTTGATATTCTAATTCCTGTTGTTTATATTACTGTCTCACATATAAACATAGTTCCTCTCATTCTTATCTTCCTCCCATCATTTCCTTCAGGACCTATACCTGCCTTGAGACCCAGAAAAAGGGAACTGACATCTTACATAATCTGCTTTAGAGCAGAGGCCGAGAAGAGCTAAGGGCTGGTTTCTAGAAGCTGATGCAAAAGAGAACTTGTGTCTAGTCACAGCCCAGACTTAGCTGAAGGCCTTGTGCTGCAAACTTTCTTCTTCAGATTGCCAAATGGAGCTTCATTTATATTAATAGACTCTGTATTTTAGAAGGAAAAATCTCTTTTGGAAGTCTAGAAACTGAAATCACTCATATATAGTTATAAATTGTTTAGTTGAATTAAATAAGTTATTATTGATGGGTGTTCTACATTATG
Organism: Aplodontia rufa; assembly: GCA_004027875.1. Classification (NCBI taxonomy): domain Eukaryota; kingdom Metazoa; phylum Chordata; class Mammalia; order Rodentia; family Aplodontiidae; genus Aplodontia; species Aplodontia rufa. Next base: position 35,247 of record PVKS010008213.1, read on the forward strand.
AAACCTTTACGAATTTGTGATACATATAACAGAATCAAGAAACCACCTAAACTTCTTCTTTTTTTTTTTTAAAGAGAGAGGGCAGTGTGAAAGAGAAAGACAGATCTATAAGCTCTTCCATTAAATTGAAAGGGTGGGAGCTCTCCCAAACACTTTTTATGAAGCAAATATTACACTGATACAACAAAGACACATCAAGAAAAGAAAACTACAGACCAATTTCCCTGATGAACATAGATGCAAAAATCCTTAAAAAAATTCTAGCTAATTAGATCCAAAAGTATATTTAAAAAATAATACATTGTTTCATCTTTCTTGCTTAGTAGACAAAGGGGGACAA